>PVJC01016772.1:27500-33334 GCA_004026665.1 Murina feae | reverse complement strand
GCATAGCTGTGCCAGGTGTGTCAGCTCAGTGGGAGGGGGGGTCTGGCCTGGGGCCTCCTCGGGGCATCCAGGAGCAGCTGTCCTGGGTCTGCTGCCTAGCTCTGCCCCCGGAGCCTCCGAGGCGTATCCAGGAGCACCTGTCCCGGGTCCACTGCCTGGCTCCACCCCCTGGGGGCCTTTCCGGGGCATGCAGGAGCACTGGGCCTCTGCAGGGTGTGCAGGAGCAGCCGTCTTGGGTCTGCTGCCTCGCTTTGCCCCCAGGGGCCTCTGCGGGACATCCAGGAACGCCTGTCCTGGGTCCACTGCCTAGCTCTGCCCCGGGGGTCTCCTCGGGGGCATACGGGAGCACCCGTCTAGGGTCCACTGCCTTTGTCCGCCCCCCGGGGGCCTCTGCAGGGCATGTGGGAACATCAGCTGCACAGTGTGGAGCATTCAAAGCCAGTCCGCTGCCCGGCTCCACCCCGGGTGTGTTCACTCAGCAGCAGGGCCCCACCGAGGGATTCTGCACCAGTGTCCGCCCCTGGCTTGCCACCCAACTCTGCGCCAGGTGTGTCCCCTCAGCTGTGTGGGCCCACCAGGCGTGTGCAGTCATGGGCCCTCTGATGGGAAACATCCAGGCCTGCACTCACCAGCCTTCCTACCCCCCAGTGCACGAACCCTGAAGGGGCTGAGGGCAGCCTGAAAATGGCTCAGTCCCTCACCCAGGCTGGCCAGGCATGCCAGCAGGTGGACATCCCCCCCAAGGTGTCCCAGACTGCAAGAGGGCACAGGCTGGGCTGAGGGACCCCCACCCCCCCGAGTGCACAAATTTTTGTGCACCGGGCCCCTAGTTAAAGAATGATTAAGAGCCAACTGTGGGGAGCATAGGCTTATAATGTAAGTTTTCTAAGAGTTAATCATTTTCATACATAATGAATATTCTGCCTTTAATGGGGATAGATCAGTAATTTTGTGGAGCTACATGGCATTTTCTAGAATTTCAACTCTGCCACTTACAAGTCAAATGATCATGGACACCTTATGTAACCTCTGTAACAGAATGCAGCTGATACTCCCTCCTTCACACGGCCGCTGCGAAGTCGAAGACAAAGTACATAGCACAGGGTTGGGCTCATGCTAGACACCCAGTTAATGTGAGCTACAGCTGCTACAAATTAAATATGCAAATCATTATGTTGGGAAGTATTAAATGGAACATATTAGGATATCTCTGAAGAGATTTAGGGAGAATATATGTAGAATTGTTGTTTAACTCGCCTGAGAGAATAGGCTATTACAATTTCAATGATTTGCCTATTACTAGCAGTGAATATTTATTAAAAGTTAAAATGAAACTTCTCCATCTGTTATACTACCGGGGAATAACCACCAGGAGCTGGTTCACTTTGCTGTTTTCCTTCCTCTTCGACAACTTTATCTATTAGAACTGGAGGAAAGAGGTGCAATTAAAGGGGAAGATGCAAAACAGAGTTCTGAGAAGATGGCTTCAAGAGGCCATGCTTGACTTTGAAGCAGGCTTGGAAGGGGAGAGGGGAATGCCTGGGACTGTTCTTTCCACTTCACCCCTGACCAGGGCTTCCCAGGGGGGCAGGGCGATTATTGGATGGGTCCGCCCCTGTTGGAGTACTAGAGAGAATGCTTGGGCATCTCCGTACTGTAAATGACGGCTTTCAAACTTTTAAAAGTTATCTCCAGCACACAGAAATGCATTTTACATTTCTATTTAGTCTGCTCGTGTGTAGGCCTCATGAGGGCAGGGGTCTGTATGTGTTGTAGTCACTGATGTATCTTAAGTGTCTGGAAAAGTACCTGGTCCGTGGGAGGTGTTGACTGCCTGTATCTGTCAATCAATAGATCTTCTAGGAAAAAAGTTTCGTGGAACATTCTTACAGCCACTATTTGCTCGCAGAGCATTCTGAAACTTTCTATGCCATTCCACAAAGAGAAGAACAAGTGGCCAAAGACCTACTAAATTAATTTGAGTACATTCACTGGCGAGAGAACTTTAATAGGTCATTCTTTCTAGTCTTTTGGATTATGACCTACAATTTGAAAAGCGTTGCTTATAATTGGGAAAAATTGAGTTTGTGTGAAAATTGGCTTATGTCATTGAGAATTATCTTTCTTGCTGTCATAGTGCCCCCTTTTGAGTGTATTTCCCCATTCTGTGGCTTGGGTACTCACCCTAACCATGCTGTAGGCTGGTAGAATAGTCAGCTAGTACTGAGGGTTCTGGGAAGTTCTGAAGGTATTTGCTCTGATGAAGCCCCATTTGACTATTAATTGTGGGGTCATGCTATGGCCTAGCCACGGTCTATATGCCTGTCTAGAACAGTTTGGATGCAGCTCTCCACAAAGGTAGAGGATTGGAAAGAGTGACTTATAGAGGTTCCCTCTAAAATGAGCATCCGTGTAGTCCATGTAGATGCTGAAGATAAAATTAATTACTGGGTGGATTTTGACACTTTTAAAATCTTTATTTTTGTTTCTGATTTCTTCCTGAGTTATCTGTACTTAAATATTATATTCACTGGAGTTATGAAGAAGGAAGGAGATGAGGCAGAGATATTGATGCAACTAAGTGTTTTGATGGGAATGGGAAATGCAAAAGCCTTTCATTTCCTGAGAAAAATATGTGGGAGTAAAAAAGGATAATGTATTCAAATATTACATTCATTGGGAAGGAGCAATGGAGAATCGGTTTCTAATGCTAGGCTTCTAATGTTCACCCCCTTTTGGATAATGCAACTAGAAAAACTATATTCTAGCTTAAGGTTTAAGTCACATTTAGGTAAGCTATCTTAAAGAGCTACTTGGATATTAATTCTAGTGTCCACTCTGGGTCTGAGTGCCACAGACTACCTAAGGTACCCACAATGTCATGAGCAAAAATCTGGATTGGGAAACCTCCAGTTGTGTGGGTGGAATGGACACTGGGCAGGGCAGGGTTATAGAATGAAACTGACAGGCTGAGGATGGCATCCAAAGAGGTTGCTGAAATAGCAGGGGGTAACAGCTAATGTGGTCTTTGGCATCTTGTGGGTGTAATAATGCCTAATGAGCATGTGTTGGCCGGTCATTGAATTTCAGTCAGGGCCAACTCAGGAGGAGGTGGTAGTTGGAATTGCAAGGAGCAGACAGAATAATACCGGGCTATTCCATCAGCCCTCAGTCACAAATTCTGTTAGGACTGGTCAGAAAATTTCAGAATCCTGATCCTAGGGAATCATGGCTTCTGAAACTGCTTATTAAGTATAGCAACAAGACAACTTACATTGTCAACATCAAGTGGCAAGTGGGGAATTATTTCTGTTCAAGGCACATGCCTGGATCACAAGGATGTGGTTCAATGACAAACAGCAGGAGTAACCGAATATTGATAATGAGAATACTTGTGTTGTCAAATCAAGATTGTTCCTTGAGAGATGAGGTTGAAGGTGAGTCTAAAGCTGGGTGGAGTTCAAGGGTTCCAGGTGTTTGGAAAGGGAAGATGGGAAGATGGAAACAAGGCAGGGCCTGGCATGTCATCCAAGTCACAACACTAATATAAGAAAGGCAGGACACTTGATGCCCAAATAAGACTCATAGTATTGTGGAATATGAAATATCTTTCAAACCGTTGCACTATAAGACACAGAATTACATTTGCCTTTTAAAGACCTTTGGTATGAATGAATTGAGCAACTAGAGCCTTGATTCTTTTTTTAATTTTTATTTTAATATATTTTATTGATTTTTTACAGAGAGGAAGGGAGAGGGATAGAGAACTAGAAACATCGATGAGAGAGAAACATCCATCAGCTGCCTCCTGCACACCCCCTACTGGGGATGTGCCCACGACCAAGGTACATGCCCTTGACCGGAATCGAACCCGGGACCCTTCAGCCCACAGGCCGACACTCTATCCACTGAGCCCAACCAGCTAAGACTAGAGCCTTGATTCTTAACTATTCATGCTTTGCTCTCCAGGGACGCTGGCAGTGTCTGGAGGCATTTTTTTGGTTTTCATAACTTGGGAGGGGGTTTGCTATTGTTATCTAGTGATGCTACTAAACATCCTCTTGCACATAGGATTGCCCTTCACAACAAAGAATTACCCAGTCTGAAATGTCAATAGTGCCGAGGCTGACAAAACCTGAAATAAAGTAAGATCATGACAACATAGACTTGATTATTGAATTTTTATGAACAATACAATATATTTCAGAGTGTTTCTAAATTAGTTCTAACTTTGTTTTGGGCAAACCATGACTCTATCAGAGAGCAAGTATGAGTTGGAGTATGTCGCCCTTGAGGTGTAGAGCAGCCCACAGCTGGCAGGGTGGGGCCAGGGAGGTAGCATTTAAACATTTATTTATGTGCCTATGAGGGAACCTGTGTTTCCAGTATGAATGACAAAGCTGTCCCCCGTGTGGCCTGGTGTCTACGGGATTTTGTGTAGTGTTTACTAGGGTCACTCAACCTTTTGAGCCGCTCCGACTTTTGTCCTCTTTGTGACTGGTGATGATTAAGAATCTAAAATTAGAACTGACTCTCCCACCCTACCCTCACCCGCTCCGCCCCACACACTTCTGTCCAGTGCCCCAACCTTGGTCTACTCTGACATGGACTTTCCATGAGCTACAGAGATTTAGAGCAGACAAGGGGAAAAATAATAGTGATGAAGCACTTACAATGGAGGGTGCTGATGAGATTGATAATTCTCTCCAGACGGTCTGGTAACTTTAAAACAAGCAACTGATTCTAAAGCTGAAACCTACATTTGTTGTTCTGGAGTTAGTGAATATTTTGAAGAATATCCTCAGGATTATTTCTCAATCAATGAGTCTATTTAGACTTGATTATCAGGAGTTTGCTCACTACTATTTCCTTTCTGATAGTGTTGTTTCCATGACTGGCTCTATTATTCACGATGGTGCCATATGGAAGTGACCATGTGAGTTTCAGTCACCTGATGGTCTCAGGTTACATTTTGCAACCTTTCTCCCGAAGAAGGAAGAAAGTGAGGCCCTAAATGAGCTAACAAACTTGGCATCCCAGCTGCAGAGTCCTGGTTCATGGAAGTGGTTTCTGGATGACTCACAATCGAGAAACTATGAGAACACATTCCTCTCCTACTTCCACCACATCTGGGCTGATGGGCTGGAAACCAGCACAGAAAATTAACTGGTGTTTGAGTCCTAGCCATTTCACTTAAGATCTCTAAGACCTTGGCCATGTTGTTTCACACTGTGGTGACTCAATTTCCCTATCTGTGCAATGGGGGTGATTGCTGTGAGGATTGAATAATGTATGTGGTGGCTCCTTTGACAGAGTGCCTGTGTCAGTAAGGACAACATAAGTGTTGGATTATTTGTGATCACTGTTATTGTTAATTGTGTTGACTCATCCATACACTCGCTTCTGATTTTCTTATTGCCGAAGGCAGAGTGTGAGAGCTGAGGCTGGGCTTTTAGGTATGTGGGGGTGTTGGACACTCTTTAGTGCCTTTTCCACTAAAGATAGACAGACTTGATTGAAAATTGAATTTTTATTTTTCCTTTGGGGGTTTCCTTTAAATTGCCTTGGTGTGTGTGGATGAGTTACACATAAAAATTGTAAATTTATTTCAAACTCCAAGAGACAAATGCTTTATCCAGTTATTGTGAAATGGAAATGTGACTCCATTCGGAGCTGTGCTTAAACATTAAGTCATTCCAATCTTGGCCCTGCGATCACTGACTGGGAGGGAGTGTTCAGCATGTTTATAACAAGGAAGAGCCCTGGAGAAAGAGTGCCTGGCTGTCCCATGGTGAACAGCTGGAGCAGAGGTTCTCAGCCTTGAGTGCGCGTCA
>PVJC01016772.1:0-25000 GCA_004026665.1 Murina feae | reverse complement strand
TTCCACAATAGTCCAAATTTTACCCCCATTTTCACAGGAAAGAATCAAGGCTTAGAATGATTAAGTTGTCTAAGATCATGTAGTTTTTATCTGACCTGAGATTTGAACTTGGAGTTCTGAGTGACTTGGAAACCTCTGCCTTATAATGCTGATTTTTACCTGCTGATTCAATTCTTGTATACCTTCTGTCAAGGCATTATGAAATTATTAATTTCTCAGCTAGATCTGGAATCCTCTTTAGATTGTAAATATTTTAGAAATTGCTTACATACCATGGGAATTTTCCCAGGAGTGAAATATTGAAAAGGAGAGCTAGAATTCACGGCACTCTCAACTCAAGCTTTACTGCCCAGTACGCATTTCTCAAGAGGAGGAAATGTGACTGTCCTTACACTCTCAAATGCAGACACGTCCTCCATGTTAAGTGAACAACAAATTTGTTCTTTGTAGGAATGTCCATTGTGTGTGCAGATATATGTTTATAGAAACAGTGGGCTGAGCCTCAGAAGTATACTTCTGAGGTTGACACTTTCCCCCACAGTCCTGGGTAAATTTTGTAGCTGATCTCAGTTCCTAGGATTTGAAAGAAGTGAATCAAAAATACATCTCTTTAGTGGGAAGAGAGAAGTCTCTCATCTTCCACAACCTACTAAATTTATGTTTTAAATATCTTCACACTTTATGTTATAAAGGTTTTGCTGGGCTGTGCTTTATAGCACACGGTTGAATGCTACTATTATGGATGTTAGCTTTCTTCCCAGAGGTAGAATGAGTACAACATAATCCATTCTGCCATAACATGAGCTATTAGAAGTGATGCTCCTGGCTATTAGGGGGTAAATCATATCTGCGGAATGAATTAAGAGTTGGCCTGTTTGCAGCATATTGAATTTGCCCATTTCACAACTGCATTCATTACATCCAAATCTGATGAAAGCTGTTCATATTAAATTTGATAACTCTAATCTAGCAACTTATACAAATTATAAAGCTCCTTTGGAAATTTTATGACACGTGTGTTATTTTTGTCCTTTAATAATTAAGTCATTTTAAAATTAGGTACCTGTACTTAACCGTACATTGGTGGAGACCTTCATGATTTACGACTCTGATGGAATTAGTTCAGAATTCAGTGCTCTGGTCTAATTTTATCTTTATGCTTTGTCATTGAAGAATCTACTAGTAAGACTAGTGAATGATCTTAGTTTCAGTGGCATTCACTGAACTTTTGAGGGCGTCCTACTGCAAAATGTAGTTAGTTTGAGTAGGAAAAAGAATGAATCCTCACTCTCTAGAAATTACTGCCTCCTGAGATAATAAGAGGCCAGACTGCTGTACGGGGTTTCCCCTGTCATTTGCTAGAGAGGGCGACCTCCTTTGAGCTAGTCAGGTGGGGAAAATGACATATCTTGTCATATTTAAATTCTCCTTGGAAATAAGCACAACAATTCTAGATGAATGTAAATAGAATCTCTTTACCCAACTACTTTAAAAGTATTATGCTTGATTCATTTAAAAAAATAAATTACCATTCATTATTTTCCAATTCTGACATTGGAAGTGAACTCTTCTCACGTATTCCCTGGCTTAGTCTCACCATAGAACTGCAGAACAAAGCTGCCTCTGGAGAGAAGGGGGAGGAAAGCTCTGTTGGAATTAGTAAAAAGCCTTTACTACGGATATTTTAGAAGTTAGTTTCATTATTTCCAAATATCTCTCATGCTTCAAACAAACATTGCCTAAAAATTGCTTGGAATGTCAGTTAGGTATTTCTGTGGATCTTCTTTAATGAATAGCTAACCATTGATTTCTAATTATTTTTAATAATATTCACATGTATTTATACAGAAATTGACAAGCTTAGCTTCCTCAAAATAGCTTTTCTTCTTTTGAATGGGTTAAGTACTGTTTCTTAAAAATGTTTCCACCTTATTAATGTACTAAGTAAATTTCCCTTTAAAAAATGGATGCCAAAAACATTCGCATCACCTCAACCCAACATTTTCTCTAATCGGAATCCGTGATTTTCTTTAATATAACAGGTAATACCATTGATGAGTCAAATATAAAAATCCCAGCTCTGGCTAGGTGGCTCAGTTGGTTGGATCATCATCTTGTACACCAAAAGGTTGCAGGTTTGATCCCTGGTCAGGATGCATATAGGAGGCAACCGGCTGATGTTTTTCTCTCTCTGTGTGCCTCTCTCTCTTTCCCTTTCTTCTTCTCCCTCTCTCTGTCTCCCTTCCTCTCTCTAAAAATCAATAAAATCATATTCTCAGGTGAAGATTAAAAAAAAATAAAAATTCCCTTGCCTATTAAATTTTTATCACATTAAATTTCTCCATTAGTCACACATTTAATATTAAAAATTATTTCTGAAGTTTGCAGAAATGTTAGCCTATTATGAGGTCTTTGTGAATTAAAAGGAATTAAAATTTTTAAATCTATGTTTAACAGACCAGAGGAAAGCTCACTGAAATTTGGATAGTCTCTTCACTTAGCTGAAATATTTTACATGTCTAAAAAGATACATATCTACATTTTATAGCTAAGAGCATAATGGTGGTTTTTCATATGTAAAAAAATGCTTAGCCCTGACAGGTTTGGCTCAGTGGATAGAGCGTCGGCCTGCGGACTGAAGGGTCCCGGGTTCGATTCCGGTCGAGGGCATGTGCCTTGGTTGCGGGCACATCCCCAGTGGGGGGTGTGCAGGAGGCAGCTGATCGATGTTTCTCTCTCATCAATGTTTCTGGCTCTCTATCTCTCTCCCTTCATCTCTGTAAAAAATCAATAAAATATATTTAAAAAAAAAAGAAAAAAAAAGAAAATGCTTAGCAGCTAACAGACAAGAAAATGTCATGAACATTGCTGTGACACAGTGTTTCAAAATACTATAGTAGAAAGCTGAACAATATTGCGTTTTATTTATTTTTTCCTCTTTAAAATTATTTTGAATTTCTTATAATTTCAAATTCTATTTTGGCTATCTTTACATTTGGTAGCAAAATGTTATAGTTCCTTTTGAAATAATCCAGTTGATTCTCACACTTCCTTCACTGAATTCATAGCAGGTTTTAAGGCTAAGTCAGACCCATTGGAATTTATGTAATTGGAAGTTTATCAAGTGAGGTGGTATTTCATGGATTACCACCTGTAGTAAGATGTGACTATGTTTTAAATTGATCTTTGAAGTGTTGAACAACTTTGTCTATTGTAACATCAATATTATCTCAGCCATTTTTTCCCCTCAGTAATTTCTGTCATTTTTTTTCCTAAAGGAAAGAAACTTTCTGAGTACAAATGCACTAAAGGATGAGTTATTTAAAAAAATATATATATATTTTTAGTGGTTTCAGAGAGCAAAGGACAGGGAGAGAGGAACAAAAACATCAATGATGAGAGAGAATCATTGATTGGCTGCCTCCTGCATGCATGCCCCCTACTGGGGATCGAGCCTGCAACCAAGACAGTACATGTCCTTGACCGGAATGGAACCCTTCAGTCCACAGGCTGACACTCTATCCACTCAGCCAAACCAGCTAGGGCATGGGGATGAGTTCTTGATTGCCTGCCAGTTAAATCATTAATAGAGTATCTGTGTGCTAATAAAATGATATTATAATAATAGCAGCTAATACCCAGCCAGTACCTAGTTCTGTATTAAATGTTTTACATATATTATTTTATTTATTGTTTATAGTTAAACCTCTTTTGGATGGGGAAGCTTAGGAAGGGATAACCCTGTGAAAATGGATGGAGATAATATCCAAGTCATATAAATAATATGAGGTAGAAGTAGACTATAAACTCAGACTTTTTGATGCCCAAATCCATGTGCCCAATTGTCACATCTACTTCCTTCCTTAGCCAGCTAGAACCTTTCAGACATCCTGTGTCTTAATAAGCAACCCAACATAAACTGAAAAATGGCTCCAATCTTTACAGCATTAGAAGGTAATGCTTGCTTTTTATCTGCGTGGTTATTCATTAGCACACACATCAAAAAGAATAAAGAAAAAAACAAAAAGTAAAAACAAAATGTCAGCCTATTCGATTATCTCAAAGTTGGCAGAGATGAATGGAATTACGATTTTGAAATCTCTTGGCTACTCCTCCAACAAGGGTATTCCTAAGGAATGTGTGTCTGGGCACAAACCACTGTGTGTTCTGACTTCCGCAGTGAACACCCAGGATTCAGCTGTCCATCTACCCACTGTGGCCACAGAGGACTCAGACCTTATCCTTCCTCAGGGCCTTTGCACCAGCTCTTTCCCTCACTCAGAACCCCTTCCTCTGGTACTTGCAAAGCCAAGCTCCTTCTTGTCCTTCAAATTCCAGTTTAAGTGCCAACTCCTCAGAAATGCCCTTTCTGATGCCTGCCCCAACTCGGTGGGACCCCCCTTATTATGGTCTCCCCCACACCCTCTTTGTTTCCTGTGCCAGCTGCTCTTGGTTCGTTCTCTGTGTCTACCACTGGGTGCTAAGCTTCTCGAACCAAGTCTGTTCTTATATCATTGTGTCTCTAGCATTGAGCAGGATGGCATGTAATAGGCGCTCCCTGCATATTTTAGGACTGACTGAATGAATAGGAAATCTTTGAAGAAAAACAAAAGAAATACTGTAGCTGAAAGGAACAAAAACACACTGAAAGTAACCTTTTAATTTAGAGCCTTTGAGGAGGGCATTGGGATGGCTAGCATCGGAGGGTGGTTGAGGTAGGGGGTTTTTTCCTTAGTGTATAAAGTATACACTTGCCTTTCCCCCTTGAAACAAGAGAGTCATAACTTGTCCTCTGAGAAACAGCTGTGTCCCTGGTCAATTCTTTTAACAAGGCAAGACGCTGACCCCACATGCAGGCCTCAGATGTGCTGTATCCCAGAGAAGGCTATGTGTGTCTAGCACTAGATTATAGTTTGCCCCTATGTTGATTCTCCACGCCTGAAGAATTCAAAGTAAATAGCACGTTTTAAAATAGCTCTCTTCATTTAAAAATGTTATTATTCGAGTTAAAAATTAAGTTCGCACTGTTGAGATCTCTCTTTAGCATTTAAGAGTTCAGAGCTGCATAGGTTTAGGGAGGAAAACATAATTACACATAAATAATAGGGAACAAGGCACACAGGAGGCACACACTGTTATAATGTTAAATTATAACAGTAACATGAAAAGAAATAGTAGACATTTGACAAATCTCCTTTCACCAGTAAATCAGTGTGAATGTGACTAATCAATTCCATTTTTAAATCCTGGATGAAAAAACAAAAATGAGAATTATGGTAAATTGATTGCCTAAAAATATGTAAATCATATAATTCTTTTAAGAATGTGATATAAGAAGAAAATTAGGAATTTGGATGGTGAGATGCTTAAACTGGATTCCTTAAACCAGTGTCCCCCTGGGCAGGTAGGCGCTGAGAAAGTGACTCACTAACTGGAGGCCCCTGGCCTGGAAAGTGTCCTTCCGATGTGGATCTACCTTATAATGGGAACCAACTCTTCAAGGCACACAGTAACACAGAGCAAAACCAAACACACGATTAGGGCTTTATTTTAAAAATCAAAACAGAAATTATGAAGCGGATTTCCTCTGCAACCTAGATGTTGTCTGCACTGTTACTTGGTCTAACTCTCCCAAAGGTCAAAGGCCAATGGATTAGTGAGTATTTTTATGTTATGAAACTTTGCTTTACTACTCAACCCCTTTATTGCTCAGATAATTAAGAACTCTTATCATTCACTTCCCAGACCCAAACCTATCCTGCCACCCAATCCTGTTGCTAAGAAGTGATTGGGAGATTCAACATTATCCTGATTGACTACCAGAGCATTTCAAATTCAGAGAACTGTTTGAGCCATGTGTTGATTTGCTAGGGCTGCCACACAAAGTACCGTAAACTAGGTGGTTTAAATAACAGTAATCAATTGTCTCACAGTTCTGGAGGCCAAGAAGTCTGAGATCAAAGTGTCAGCACGCTGGTTCCTTCTGATGGCTGTAAGGGAGAAACTGTCCCATCCTCTCTCCTTGGCTTGTGGTCATCTGTCCCTATGCGCACGTCTCTTCATATCAGTTTCCTTCTATGCATGTCTGTCTCTGTGTCTAAAGTTCTCCTTTTTATAAGGACACCTGTCATCTTGAATTAGGGTTCACCCTAAGGACCTCATTTTAACTTGATTATGTTAATAAAGACCCTGTCTCCAAATACAATCACATTCTGAGGTCCTGGGGGTTAGGCCTTGGCAGTCAGGACACCAATATATCTTCTTTGGGAGGACACATTGCAAGCTATCATAATATACTACTCTTTTATTTTTCCCCCACCGTATAAAGGCTGTGTCTATAGAACTAAAAATCAACTTGAAAGGAGTTAAGTACAAAGGAATTGCTAATGTAATGATTTCTGAATAAAATTAATGTTATTGTTTGATACCACTCAGTTTTGGGGTGGCTTGTTATACAGCATTAGATAACTGATACCATTATTATGCCAAAGCTTGAGTCTGATATTGCTCAGAGTTCAGAAGAAAGGGATCAATGTTTCTGTGGTTATATGTTACTAAGAAGGGGATTTTAAAAAGCAGCACTATCTAATCTAATAAAAGAGTAATATGCAAATTAACCACCACTCTGAGACACCTAAGCCATGCCCACCAGCCAAGCCATGCTCACCAGCCAATCAGAGCGGCTGTATGCAAATTAACCCAGCCAAGATGGCAGCTGGCAGCCACAGAGCTAGAGCAAACAGGAGGCTTCCGTTGGACCAACAATGGAGTTGAAACTGCCTGCCTAGGCTGGCTGGGCCTCTGCTCAAGGCAACAATGTTTCAATTATAGAAGCCATGGAACTGAAGCAAACAGGAGGCTTTGTTGCCTGACTAGGCCTTCACTCAAGGCAACAGAGTTTCAATTATAGAAGATAAATAAACCCCAGAAACCTGATTCCAGCCAGCCTCGCTGGGATGTTGGGTCAATGGGAGCTGTGGGCAGCCTGAAAACAGCCCTCAGCCCCTCACCCAGGCTGGCCAGGCACACCAGTAGGGACCTGAACCTTGAAGGGACTGTGGGCAGCCTGAAAACGGCCCTCAGACCCTCACCCAGGCTGACCACACCCCCATGGAGTGAGGGTCCCCACTGGGGGGGCTTGGCCAGCTTGTAAACAGCCATCAGCCCCTCACCAAGGCTGGCCAGGCATGCCAGCAGGTGGACATCCCCCAAGGGGTCTCAGACTGCGAGAGGGCACAGTCTGGTCTGAGGGACCCCCCCCCCCCCAAATGCACAAATTTTTGTGCACTGGGCCCCTAGTTAACGTATAATTGATAGACAAAGAACTGCACATATGTGCAACTTGATGAGTTTGGATATATATGAACACACATAATACCATCATCATGATTAAGGTAACATATATCCATTACACTTTCTTACAAAAGCAGAGACATAAGCAAACAAGGGGACTTGCACAGGCTGAGTGGTAGCTCAGATGTTAGCCTCGCAGTCTTCCTCTCAAGTCATTGCTACTCTTCGCTATTTGGAGAAACCTTATTTTGAATATGGTAAAGGGATCTGGTTAGGGGCTTTGCTTACCAACTCCTGCATTCCTGGAATCAGCTCTTGAAAAACTATCTGCACCCAAATCCTTGTGTCTAGCGTGTGGGATAATAATAATCCAACAACAACAATAAGATTCAAACACACGCATTACTCTGAGAATATTCTGATTTGGGCTAAGTATTCCAAAAAATATTTTTAGGTTCCATGCCATACTGAGGAACTCTATGGGAGGGATGTCAATTTTCTGTGACTTTGATGGATGTCCAGAGTGTTTGCTTATTTTGAATATTTAATTTACCTGGTGTTGGAGGAAGTGACTGCTGGTTGATTGGTGAGCTGGGCCCAGGCAGTCAGAGGCTCCTCACCCTCTCCCCTGTCCTTGAAGGGGTACATTCTGCCCACCATTCCCACAGTAGGAGTTCTTCAAGGATGTAGTTTTGAGAGGGTAAGGTATTGTTGAGGCCATCTGGATGGTGGCCTCTATATAAACTTTTAAGACTCTGATGTGGGTGCAGAGATCTGCTCGTCTTGCAGACACCCCAGCCAGACAAGCCTCGTATGTGAGTTCCCTTTCTTACTGACTCTGCCATCTACCAAGCTGGAGTGGGCTGCCTCTTTCTTCAGTCTTACCTGCACCCCTCTCCCCCCCCCCCGCCTCCCCATGTACTGGGGCCAGTTTCAGATTTCACCCAGAGAACTCTCAGGGTGTAAAGCAACAATGAGTATATATATTTTTCAGTGCTAAAATTGTACTAAGGAACAGGGAGTTTGGGTTTATGCCCAGTCATTTAGTTTCTCAAAAATATCGACTACTTCTGTTTTGATATGGGGGAAAGCAGTTCAAAGGAAATGAATATCTTTTTCATAAAGTAAGGCTATTAGCTAATTGCTGCAGCAGGGAATGGTCAATAAAAGTGTTGTCTTGTTTATGTTTCAACTGAAAGCTTGATAATTTTTTGTTTATGCCTGTGATTCTATAGATTTATTAAATATGTCAGGACTTGAAAATGTTGCCTTTACATTTTCTAATTCAAGTTCCTGCTTTGAAATGCATTGTGCATGAAATTCTGATATACTTTTGGACATTTACACATATCATTTATTTGTAGGAAAAAATAATTCCAATTAATTAGGTGAAATATGGTGAAAAAGGAGTCATTTTGAAGTCATATGATTGATGTTGATAATACAGTTATTATAGGACCTTAATTCATGTGGGTTTTTTTCTTCCTGTCATTCCCGCCCCCCCCTCCCCCTTTCACTCAGATATGAGCTCTTCTTCAGCCCTTTCTGGGTCCTCTGCTGTGGCAGCTGCCATCCCCAAGCTGATTGGGAAGAACAAATTCCGAGTGTAAATATAAAGAAGCAGTGCATATGGCAGGAAATCTATTTTTCTGCTTGTTCCTAGAGAAGTTATATAGTATCATGGAAAGAATGTCGTCTTTGGAATCCCACAGATTCTAGCTTCAAATGTTATCCCTTTACTATATCAGCTGTACATAGTCAAAGGACAGTTATTTAATTTTCTATGTCTCAGTTTTCTTATCTATAAAATAGAGATAATACCTGCATTACAACATTGTTTTAAAAATTAGAGATGGTATAATGTGCCCAGAAAACTTAGGACAGATGGTAAATATTTCTGTTACTTTAATACATTGAAGAAAACTTTCAGCTAAAGACAGATCTCTTTGGTAAGAGTGAGTGAATAACCTTGTGCTTGGTGGGCTGAACAGAAACAGCAGGATGAATAAAATGGCTCAACTTAAAGGACTTGGCAATGGGACTTCTCTCCAACGAGGCCTATTGTCTTTACAGTATGATACCCCCAGACTGGATGACTTCTAGGATGGTGGGAGGAGCTGCTTAGAGTCCTTGCAGAGCAGAGAGTGTGAATTGTTTAAAGTTAGAAGTCAGGTCCAGCCCTAACTGGTTTGGCTCAGTGGATAGAGCATCGGCCTGTGGACTGAAGGGTCCCAGGTTCGATTCTGGTCAGCATGTACCTTGGTTTTGGGCACATCCCCAGTAGGGAGTGTGCAGGAAGCAGCTGATCTATGTTTCTTTCTCATCAATGTTTCTAACTATCTCTCTCTCTTCCTCTCTGTAAAAAATCAATAAAATATATTAAAAAAAAGTCAGGTCCAGCTCTGCCAGACCAACTTGGAGCATTGCTTGGAGTAGCTACACATTATTATTAAAACTTTTTATCTTAAAACAAAACAAACAAAACATTATGCCTTTCCACTCTGAACAAAATTAACATAATTCTTTTTTTTTTTTTTACAGAGAGGAAGGGAGAGGGAAAGAGAGTTAGAAACATTGATGAGAGAGAAACATCGATCAGCTGCCTCCTGCACACCCCCTACTGGGGATGTGTCCACAACCAAGGTACATGCCCTTGACTGGAACTGAACCTGGGACCCTTCAGTCTGCAGGCTGACGCTCTATCCACTGAGCCAAACCAGTTAGGGCCAATATCTTCTTTTTTATATCATTGATTTGTTGGAGACACTGAGTCATTCACACTGTAAGGTATTCCACAGTTTGGATTTGATCGAATACTTTCTCCTGTGTCATTTTACTTGTTGCTCTATCTTTGCATTTAATACAAACTGGTAATTTGTATAAAGGCTTGATTCAATTCAGATTAAACTTATTTTTATATTAATGGGATCTAATACATTGCAGTTATTATTCTTTGTGATGAAAATTGTCCCATTTCAGGTCAGTGGAAACCCTTTTATATTGTCTCTGATGTCCTTCGACACAAACCTATTAGTTATTGGTAATGTCCTTGCTTTCTGGCATAAGATGTACCAGGCTCATCCTGCTGTATATCTAGAATGAGTGATTCCTAGAAGGAGCCATGCTTTGTGTCACTGAGGAATGGTGTTTAAAGACCACAATCTCAGTGTCAGGGGAGCTCATTGCTACTGTGTTGTTACTGTGTTTTGCTTTTCAGGAGATAGGGTTAGAAAATACAAATTTAAAAATCAATCATGATTGACTGTAGACTAATGTTTCTAATTCAAGTTTAAGCTTACAGAATTTTTATTGAATTTGCTTGATTTAATACTTTGAAGAGATTTTTATCCTTTCATCTTATGCTGGACATTTGAAGGCTCGCACGGACATGTGCATAGTTGCACTGGTCCTTGGTCTATCTGGTCTTACATGCGTTCTTCATGCAGCCTCTGGTTTGCCCTGTGTTAGGGGAGAGTGACCCCAGCAGTCTGCATTTCCCTGACTACCCTGTCAGTTTCCAGTTGATCTTTTTTTTTTTTTTTTTTTTTTTTGCGGGTAGTGGTGGTGGTGGAGCATTGGAAGGAGACTGACATATGGGAAGGAGAGAGATTTCAAATTATTCCTCCTCTTCTACATGCCTTGAGAAAATTCTGGCAGTAGCTGTCTCCTCTGAAGCCTCAGCTGCCACTGTAGGTCTTGACATACTTTCAGATTTTATTGGGTGCCCCTGGCCCCTGGCTCTAGTGCCCACTTTCCCTCTGGCTTAGGCATGGTAGTAGCTTCCTCTTGGTGCTCATCTCTGAGTTGTCTCACCTTCCTCTGGGTTATTATCTCTCCCATTACGTGTGTAACTAATTTCCTATATTATAGTCTTTCTATTTTAAATGTTCAAGTAGTTTATATTACTTGGTTAGACTCAGATGTAATAGTGTTGCTTAATATTTAAAATTTTATTTTATCAACAGAATGCTGTGAATTTTGACATCTTGGAGTTTGCAAACTGAATGCTGACTGCCATTATCATCACAATCACAAGTCATTTACTAATCATTTCATACACTTACGCTTTTCCTTTCTGATCATGATGGTTAGGCTTTGTCTAATTATACTCACCTCTGGCTTCTGAATCCACCATTCCCACTTCAGGCCATTCTGATAGCTTCGTAGATTATGCAGTAACTTCACAGTGCTCTCACCACCTTCAGTCTCTCCATTTTCCAATCTATTTTAATACATGCTGTCAGATTTATTTTTATAAAACATAGCTCTGATAATGTCACACCATCACTGAGAAAGAAAATCGGTGGCTCCCGTCACCTACTAAATTAAGCACAAACTCTTTGTGCTGCCCTTCAGTATTCTCCACGGAATATCCCACACTTAACTTAGTGTTGAGTCTCTCATCATACAAACCATTCCTGACTTTGCCTTAAGGGATGGGCAACTTGAAATGTCTTGTAGAGAGACCAAGACCTCACTTTGTTGATAGTAATTTTATAGTTAATCTTGAAATCAGATGTTCTTATTTTTTAAAATTATTTTAACTATTGTTGATTTTTTGCATTCCTATATAAATTTTAGAAGCATCTTGTCCACTTCCCCTAAGATCTTAATTGAGATTGCATTGAATCTCTAGATCAACTTGGGAATAATTGATATTGAAAAAATATTGATTTACTGATCAATGAACATGTGTTTCTTCACTTATATTTTCTTTAAATTTTCTCAGCAATATTTGTTGTTTTCAGTATACACTGAGTGGCCAGATTGTTATGACCACCTGGCATTTGTAGGCAAATTAGCCGTATACTGCATCATATGGGATATGGAAGCCCAAGGCCTGTTTGAACACCTTTGCTGTCTGCAGTTACCAAGATAAAACGTCTTTAATTTGCACAGGAACACAAGGATTGGACAGTCGAGCATTGGAAGAAAGTCATGTGGTCCCATGAATCACGTTTCTAGTTGCATCATACTGATGGCAGAGTGAGAATTTGGCGGAAACTGCATGAAAGCATGCACCCCACATGCATGAGTACAACCCTTCAGACTGGTAGGGGCAGTGTTATGGTTTGGGGCGTGTTTTCCTGGCATGATTTGGGCCCTTTAATTCGTGTGGAACAACGTCTGAATAGCACAACATACCTAAGTATCGTTGCTGATCAAATTCATTCTATCATGTTGATGGCGTCTCCCAATGGAGATGGCTTCTTCCAACAAGACAATGCGCCATGCCATGGTGCTCGTATTGTGCAGGAGTGGTTTCGAGAACATGAGGGAGACTTTACCTTGCTTAGGTGGCCCCCACAATCACCAGATCTCAATCCAATTGAGCATTTGTGGGACAAAGTTAATCAGGCAGCTGGTTCCACAACCATCAAATCTCACAGAACTGGACAGTGCTGTTCATCAGGCATGGTGTCAGAGTCCTCACATCACCTTTCAACCTCTCATGGAGTCAATGCCAAGAAGAATCACTGCAGTATTGAAGGCAAAAGGTGGTCCAACGAAGTACTGATGGGGTGGTCATAGTAACCTGGCTACTCAGTGTATATTCAAAGGCTGTTAAATCTCATTGTTTACACATATCTTCAGAAAAAAATCACTTCTACTGTTGTGGTAAACAATGGTCTGGCCCTCTAGCAACTTCAGTGCAAAATTATAGCTAATTTGCCTACAAACGTCAGGTGGTCATAATAATCTGGCCACTCAGTGTATATGTTTTGTATGTAGTTTGTTAATTTATCACTAGGTAATGTTTTCAATGCTGTCATAAATGATATTTAAACATTTCTTTTTTAGTGTTGATAAAGTTACCCTTTTATTTTATTAGCTTTGTTGTAGATTCTTTAGTACTTCTTTGTGGATAATTATGTTGTCTGCAAGTAAACAGGTTTTACTTCTTCCCTTCTAACCTATTCTCTCCCTCTCTCTCTCTCTCTCTCTCTCTCTCTCTCTCTCTCTCTCTCTCATTTCTGTCTCTCCCTCCTTTGCTTTCCCTGTTGTACTGGATATACTCTAGCATAATGTTGAATAGGAGTGGTGAAAACAGACATCTTTGCTTTGTATACAATTGTAGAGGAAAAGCATTGAGCCTCTCAGCACTAGGTATGATGTTAGATGTATATTTTCCAATAGACATCCTTTATTATATCGAGGAGCTTTCTATCTAGTTATAATTTGCTGAGAGTTTATTAATTATTTATTTAATAACATATTTTTTATATTATGAATAGGTCTTAAATTTTAAGAATGCTTTTTTCTACATCAATTAAGATGATCATATAGTTTTCTATTCATGTTAATATGGCAAGTTGATTGTATTCCTGGGATAAACCTTGTTGGTCATTCTTTGTTACTAGCCTATCTAATAAAATCGTAATATGCAAATTGACCATCCCTTCGGGATGCCTAAGCCATGCCCACCAGCCAATCAGAGTGACTGTATGCAAATTAACCCAGCCAACATGGAGGCTGGCCCTCAGGGAGCTGAGTAAACAGGCAGTTTCCATTGCAGCAGGAGTGAAACTGTTTGCAGACTTCTCTCCGCTCCAGGGAACAACATATTTGCAATATTGTTTCAATCCTAGAAGCCTCAGGAGCTGAAGCAAACAGCAGGTGGGGCCTGACTTCTAAGGGAAACATTGTTTCATTATAGAAGCCAGAGCTGAAGCAGAGAGGATGTTTCGTTACTTGCCTAGGCCCCAGGTTAAAGAAACAGTGTATCAATTATAGAAGATAAACAAATCCCAGGAACTTGCTTCCAGCCAGCCTTGCTGGGACATTGGGTCAATGGGAGCTGTGGGAGCCTGAAAGTCTGAAAACACCCCTCAGCTCGTCACCCATGCTGGCCACACCCCAATGGGGTGAGGGACCCCACTGGGGGGCTTGGTCAGTCTGCAGACAGCCATCAGCCCCTCACCCAGGCTGGCCAGGTACCCCAGTAGGGACCCAAAACCTGAAGGGACTGTGGGCAGCCTGAAAGCCTGAAAGCGCCCCTTAGCCCGTCATCTAGGCTGGCCACACCCCAATGGGGTGAGGGATCCCACTGGGGGGCTTGGCCAGCCTACAAACAGCCATCAGCCACTCACTCAGGCTGGCCAGGCACATCAGCAGGTGGACATCCCCAGAGGGATCCCAGACTGGGAGAGGGCACAGGTCGGGCTGATGGACCTCCTGAGTGCACAAATTTTTGTGCACTGGGCCCCTAGTTTTTATATATTTTTGGATTTGATTTACAAATATTTTGTTGCCCTGACTGGTTTGGCTCAGTGGATAGAGTGTCGGCCTGCAGACTGAAAGGTTCAATTCTAGTCAAGGGCATGTACCTTGGTTGCAGGCATATCCCCAGTGTGGGGTGTGCAGGAGCCAGCTGACCGATGTTTCTCTCTCATTGATGTTTCTAACTCTCTATCCCTCTCCCTTCCTCTCTGTAAAAAATCAATAAAATATATTTTAAAAAACACACAAAAAACCCCACAAATATTTTGTTAAATAATTTATCACCGATATTTATAAAGATTGTTAGTAGTTTTGGTTTTCTTGATGTCTTTGATTTGGTATCAAGATAATGTTGTCCTCATAAAATAAGTACCTTCTCCCTCCATTTTCTTCAAAAGAGTTTGTGTAGAATTGTTTTATTTCTTTCTAAAGTGCTTAAAACAATTTACCAATGAAGCATCTAGGTCTAAGTAGAAGTGGTGAGATAGACATATTTGCCTGTACACACTCTTAGGGGAAAAGCTTTCTTTATGGCAAAGTTTTAAATTACAACTTTAATTTCTTCAATATATGTTTTGCTATTCATATTTTTTAAAAAATTGTCTCCTCAGTATTTATTTATTATTCATTTATAACTGTGGGATCTATAATGATGTCCTTAATTCATTCCTGATATTGATAATTGATGTTTTATTTTTTCTTCTTTATGAGTATTGCTAGAGTTTATAAATTTTATTGGGCTTTAAAGAGGAATAGTTTTTTTATTTCATTGATTGTCTTTATTGTTTGATTTCTATGTTATTATCCAATGATATGATTTGTGCTCATATCTTTGTTATTTATTTCCTTCTTCTTACTTTTCTATAGCAATGTAAGGCCAAAACTTAATTGATTTAAGGTAGTTATTTTATTTTTTCTAATGTAAGCATTTAAGGCTATAAGTTCCTCTTAGCAGTGCTGTATCTCATCCCCACAATTATGATCTGTTGTGTTATTAGTTTTATTTAATTCAAAAATTTTTCTAATTTTCAAAGATTTATTATTTGACCCATTGATTGTTTAAAGTGTGCATTTAATATTAAATAATGTGAGGAATTTATCAGATATCTGCCTATTATTTATTTCTAATTTAATATTATTGTGGTCAGACAATAGACTTGATATAGCATTAATTCTTTAAAAAAGTTTTAAACATATTTTATGGTCCAACATATGGTCTGTCTTTGTCAATACTTTATATTCACTTCAAAAGAATGTGTATTCTGGTGTTTTTGAGCAGAGCGTTCTATAAATGTGAATTAAATCAACTTGGTTGATAGTCTTGTTCAAATCTTCCATGTTAGAACGAATTTTCTATGTCTGGTTCCATTAATTCCTGGAATAGGAGTGGTAAAATCTCCAATTAGATAAGTATAGATTTATATGCTTCTCCTTTGAGGTTTGTCTTGTTTTGCCTCATGTATTTTTATATGCTATACTTGGTTTCATACAAATGTAGGATTATGTTTTCTTATTATGTGTCTATCAGTATGAAATGTCTGTCTTTATTTCAGAAAGTATTCCTTGTTCTGAAGTCTCCTTTGTTTAGCTATAGCTATTTTAGCTTCCTTATGATTAGTGTTTCTATGGTATATATTTTTTGATCTTTTTACTTTTCACCTCTCTGTATTTTTCTATTCAGGTGAATTTCTTTTTTCAGCTTTACTGTGGTTTAAAGGACTAACAAAATTGTAATAAATGCAAAGCGTACAATGTACTTAGAACTTAGCATCAGAGTCCAGGGGAAGCCTGTGCAGGGTCTGGGGCCCTTTCCCTGCAGCTTCCTCTTCTCTGGTCCTTCAACAGAGTCCTGTCGCTTTAGCTTCTTTAGTCTTCTCATTTCACGGGCTCACCTTGTTCTGCTTGAGATGACCCTTCCTACTCCACAGTCCAGACGGTTCTTACATACAAAAAGCCAGGACAGTCATAAGGCTCAGCTCAGATATCACAGTCCTGAACCACCTATTGTTTAAAAATAGCTATTCCCGCCCTAACCAGTTTGGCTCAGTGGATAGTGCCTCGGCTTGTGAACTGAGGGGTCCTGGGTTCGATTCCGGTCAGGGGCATGTACCTTGGTTGCGGGCACATCCCCAGTGTGCAGGAGGCAGCTGATCAATGTTTGTCTCATCAATGTTTCTAACTATCCCTCTCTCTTCCTCTCTGTAAAAAAATTAATAAAATATATTAAAAAAATAGTTATTCCATATGTTTTTTCCAGGTTTCTAGTAATTTACAGAGTGTCGGGGAAGTGCATCTACTCCCATTTATTCCATCATGGCCCGAAGCATGATTCTGCGTACAGACAGCCCTCAGGTTATGTCGTATGTTGTGTTGTGGTTACGTCTCCATCTCCCATTTATTTATTTAAAAAAAAAAAAGTTCTGTCATTTCGACGTATGTACATACGTGCTTTATGTTTTTTTTATTATTTATTTACCACAAGTAAAGGTCAGGAATTGTTATCTTTCCTTTAAATTTGTTTTTACTGTTTCACTCCATTACTGCTGTGTCTGTGCTCCGGGTGAGTGACGTAGGTGCTTAAGTAGGTGGGTTCCGACTTATGGCGAAAATCACGTTCCGTCGCGGGGTAGGAACGGATCTCTGATGTAACCCGAGGACCTACTGTGTTTAGATTTGATCATATTGAATTTAAGGTGAGTTTGAAAATTCTAAATGGAGGTCTGTCACCCTGTTGGTGTTAGATTTGCATTTTAGAGAAGAATCATGGGTTGAAGAGATAAATTTGGGAATTTTAGTAATATTGATGGTAATCGAAAGTTTTAGGCATGATTGGATGCTATCACCTTGTGAGAATGACAGTACGTGAAGAAATTTGGGCTTGGGGCTACACTTTTAAATTTTAGGCAGAGAACAATGAACCAGAGGAGATAACAAAGAAGGAACATCTAGAGTAAGGTGACCAGGTTTTAACATTGGTAAAGCGGGACACCACTGACCGCTTGGCCGCCGAAAACCGTATCTTCCCTTCCCGTTCTCCCGCCGTTCCCTAGCTTGTCGTGCATTCTTTCCAAAAATTGGGACTTTTTTAAAATGCCGCAGGACGCGGGACAAGTTATTAAAAATCAGGACTGTCCCGCCAAAAGCAGGACGTCTGGTCACCTTAATCTAGAGAGACAGGAAAAAAGCAAAACAAAACCCAGAGAGCATATTGCAGGAGCCGGGGAAAGAATTGTCAAGATCTTAGTAATATTGGTGAAGTGAAACGAGGACTGAAATCTGGCTGTTGGATTTGTGACTTGAAAAGTTTGAGTGGCCTTGCCTGGAACAGTTTCAGTACAGCATTGTGACGGGAACCACATTTAATGCCGAGGAGAGAGTGGGAGGCAAGACACCGGAGAGGGCAAGTTTAGATGATTTTTAAAAGTTTAGTTGTGAACTGGAGGCTTGAGAGCAGAAGGTGGATGAGAGCTTTAGAAATAGTTTCCTTTCTTTTCCTTTTAAGAGTATTTTCTTTTTAAATAAGAGAGGCTTGTATACATAGAGATGCTGGCAGGAAGGACCCGGCTGAGCTTAAGGACTTGAGAGAGAGGTGATAAACTTTAGTGTCAAGAGGAGAGAGGCTGGTGTGTGTATAAGTTGAGGCTTGATCTTAGAAAAAACGATATATTTTCTTGTAACAGAAGGAGAGGAGAGAGAATGAGTGCCCAGGAAGTCAGGGTTGTCAGTTCGGTGGTGGGAAATTGAGAACTCTCCTTGACTGATGGTATCTGTTTCTTATGGGGAATAAAAAGAAGCTTCTTACAAAACGTTTGAAAAATACTTTGCTGCAAGAGGTAATTGAGAAGATGTGAGTGACAGTTGACCCCAGAACTGGACTGGGCAGTGGGGTGCTCCTCAGCCTCACCCCTGTGCTTGGAATGTACCTTCTCCCCACCATTTCCACAGAGGGAGCCACTTTCAAGGACACAGCCTTGAGGAAGCAGTGTGTCGTTGAGACCATCTGGACAGTATATGTGACTCTGCATAACTTTTAAGACTTGGTGGGTGTGTGTGGAAAACTACTGGTTTCACGACTGCTCAAGACAAGCCTTGTTATAAGTTCTCTTGAGTTTTAAAACGGCCACCTACCTACCGATCTGGAGGGGTCTGCCTCTTTCTTTGGTCCCTCCATGCCCTTTGTGGGTGGGGGACAGTTTCAGATTATACCTGGCAAACTCCCCATGAGGGTGAGCACGAACACTATGTTGACACAGATCTGAAGAATTTTTAAAGGAAATTTGGTAAAGTTTAATAAGAAACTATGGACCGAATAAAGCAGTTAAGTTTCTGTAAGCCCAAAACATGATTGATTACAACACCTGGCTGATGATAAGTCACGAAAGGACTCGGAGACCCAGGAGACTAGTATGGGTGGATGAGACCACCCTGAACAGCGTCTACCCCAGTCCAGAAAGATGGCTGGAGATGACGAACAAGAATGGAAAACTGGAGAGAAATCAGTAGTGTCTTGGCTGTTCTGTGCCCGGCTAAAGACTTCTACTTCTCTCTCCTCCTTCCTGGTTTCTTTTTCTGTTTCTGATGTTCAGTCCTCAAGCTCCAATCCTATCTCCACTCATCGTCTTCTCAATCTTTAGCCTTATTTCTTTCCCTGGTTTCTCAGAATTTAACCTTCTTCTCACTCTTCTGGGCCCCTCTGCTGAAAATAGTTTCTTCATTACTTGTTGAAAGTTGCGTCCTCCTTCCCCACTTGCCCTCCATTTTTCAGCATTTTCAGTTCCTCCTCTTAAGTGTTTGTTCTCTTGCTTTTTTAAAAAGCCACCTTGAACCCCCCTGTTGTCTCATTTTCTATTTGTCTGCTAAAGAAGAAAAATCTATATTTTCAGAATTATTCATCCCAGTTTAAGGTAGATAATATTCTTAAATGCTATCTCGAGCTGCTGTAAATGGTCTCAAATTGTATTTCTTAGAGTTAAAAAAGTAAAGAGCATCTAAAGAGGGATGTCTTATCGAGTGAAAGTTTGGAATAGTTATTTTTTTTGTTAAGGACAGAAGTGTCTGAAAGGGTTTTTGCTTTGTTTTGCTTTTCACTGCTTCTCTGTTTTTAAAGAGGGCCCAATGATATTTGCATAGAGTCTCTGGAAAACCATTATGCAAACATTTACATATTTAGACTATTTAGAAAATTAGAGAGGATTGGAAAGACAATAAATGTCTTCATATATCTAAGTTATGGTCTATGAAAGAGGAGTTAGCTCTTCATAAAAAAAGTAAAGTATATTTTCATTTAAGCACCAACAATGTGGGAAGCATTTGAGAAGCAGTTTTACCAGGTAGTCTGCAGATATTATAAGTCAGAAATTCTGAGTTGTTTTACTGTCTCTAGGAGGCAGTTAATCAGTAACACACGTGGTCATGTGTTGTGTGCAAAGCGCTTTCCTGGCTTCTGCTAAAAAAGAACAGGGTATCCCAGAGTCAGCTCTCAAGCCCGCCCTCTGATAGGGAGTAGGTGTAAGGAATGAATTTCATCTTCAAAACTTGAATGCAAGAAACTTTTTTCTTCTATATCAGATAAGTCTGGCGCTGAGCCACATTGACTAGAGTGGCAAGAAAGTCAGTTATTGTTTCCAATGCTACAGAGATGTGCGCTGTAGAGATGCTCACCGTAGCCTCCAAAGGCTATGGAAAGGAGCTGGTTCCCTCCATTCCTTCAGAGGCAAGTGCAGGAAGAGGCTTCTTTGGTGAGGTTTCTGGATTCCTAGGCACTGGAAGGCAGCAAAATGAAGATCTCCACCATTCCCAGTCCCTGATGGAGCACCGTTCTTTCTCCACTTCCATTTACAAACCCTCCTCCTCAAACCTTGGGTGATCTTCCTTCTGTAGATAATTCAGCTGTAGAGTGTCTGCAGCCTTCGTCTTTGGAATATGAGGACTGTTCATTCTCTGGGGCACACCAGCTTGATTGCTCTTGTGAGGGCACACACACATATATATGCACACACATACACACATGAGAGAAAGAAGAAAAAATATTTTTCACGGGTCGCCTACAGCAACAAGAATCAGATAAAAATGAATATCTCACTAAATTATCCTGCATGTGAATACTATAGGAACTATATTAGTGACAAGATATATTGCATCTTATATTGATACTCAGCCATGTAGCCTTTGTCAAATTCTTATTTCCCAAAGAGTCATATGTTATTTCCAAATAAGTAAGAAACATTAAAAAAACCTCTTACTGACTCAACACAGTATGTGATATATTCACTAGTCATTCGCCATGACACCAAAAATAAACTTCATGCCAGCACTGGATGCAAGAATTGAAACATAATACACTTTAAGTATGATTATAATTTTTGAGTCATGGAATATTTTTGAAAAGAAATTTCTGGCTATCAGGAGATGTTGTTCACCTTAGGGGAAGTGAACATCATGTTCAAGGCACCCACTTCATCAGAAAGTGAACTTGAAACTTTTATGTCTCCCCATGAGGACAACATCTAGACCGACCAAAATAATCCTTGCAATGAGTGCACTGAAAGCCTTTGTGCATTATTTTTTTTCAAAAGAAAATACAGGGCTCCTGAGTATGCATTCGATGCTTTATAGACCAGCGCAGCTTCTCCAACTTTATTGTGCCCACGAATCACCTGGAGAGCTTGTTAAAATGCAGATTCTCCTTCATTACATCTGGGTGGAGGTCCTGCAGTTCTAAGAGGCTCTCAGGTGATGCTGATGCTGTAGGTTTGCTGGCAACATTGAGCTGCAAGGTTGTAGAGAAAACTTCATGACTACAGAAACTGTAGTCAATGCCGGTAAATCGATCTTTTGCAATATGAATCTATCTTTCATACCAAAATACATGGGTAATGTTTCTCCTCTCAAGGAAACTTGGACCCAAATTTAATTTTAGAAAGTCTTCACTTATTGTGGCTCATCTGGCCAATGAAAGATTAGGAAAGATGGGGACCAGGCAAGGCAGACCAAAGTCATACAGCATTGTATCACATAGGAGGGAAGCAAAGCACACTTTTTCATGTTTTAGCACTGATATGTTTGAGGGAAAAAATGAACCACAGTTGTGACTGCACAGCAAGGAAATCAGCAGAAGAGAAAAATTAAATGCTAGGTGATAGTTTGAAGTCAGCAGTGATGGGACTGAGTGGGCGGGAGAGTTAAGATTTTAAGTGGCTTATTTAGCAAATGATTGCTAAGAGTGTGCCCCAGCATCATTGTTTTTTCTCTAATGTAACAAATGGTAACTGATTATATATTTTTTTACCCAAGTAAAAAACCCCACCAAAACCCCTTTATAGAAAAATTTGACAGTCCTAAGCAAATCATTGCAAACTTTTTCCTACCTTAAAAAATACTTAGAGATAGATTTTAGTTTGAAATCCCAAGCTGCTTGAAAACTTTCTTCAGAAGGTATCAAAGAAGTATCTTTATTCCAGAATGCAGCAGAATCCTGGCAGTAGTAGCTAGAAATAATAAAAGCAGCGAAGGACATGCTCCTTGTCCCTCTAGGATGCTGGATCACGGAGCAGGGTTTTTAAAGGTGGACAGATCCATTTATTTCTCTCTCCTCCTCCTGGGAGGTGCCGAAAATGTATATTATCTCATAAAAACGGGGCCACATTATTCTTCTTCTGAGTTAATTCTAACCTGCTTCTCATGTCTTTTGAAATCATATCCAAAGAAGCCTTCACAGCCTGAGTACAAATGGAGAGCTTCCTTTTACTTTTCAATCATTTTTTACTTTCCTAAGGAAACAACTAGCTTATAAGTAATATAAAGTATATGTTTATTTTTTTGCTGGGTTCTTGCCTTAAAAGTTGTTTCTCTTTTATAGGCTTAGTTTCTGCTGGATTCATTCCTTTTCTCATCCCCCACCTGTCCATTCATTTGCTCATTTTCCTGACCCTTACAAACCTCAGGACCTATGAGAGCACAATGCAATTTCCTGCTGATTAATTACCCAGTCATTTTCTGAAATAGTTCCAATATGAGAACCCCAATTATGCATATGCTACTTGAAAAGGCTGTGAGTAAAAAGCATAGGGAATGGCGGTCTTTGCTTTAATATTATTCAGAGCTGTGGCAAGTTTTTAAAATGAAGTACCTGTCAATCACCCCTCCTCCTCACTTCTACAAGCGGGCTGTTTGCACATCTGAAGGAAGTCTGAAGTGAGAGGCAATGTGTGGCTGGTGTGGGGTGTTCACTCCCTTTTCTTTATTTCTCACGTGTTGGCTTAATGTTACTTCCCCAGGGAAGCCTCCCCAGTCCTCCCAGGTCGGATGAGTTACCGGGTTCCTATTAGCCCACAGTGCTCTCTCCCAGCAGTTCTTAAAACTGCTGTTTATTTCGGTGATTGTTTACTGAATGCCTGTCTTTTCCATCTGACCATATGGATGGTGGGGGTGGGAGGACCATGTGTTGTTTACTGCCCCATCCTCAGCTCCTGTCATGGTGTCTGGCACATAGTGGGAGCTAATGTGTTGAATGAATTAATCGAAAAGTAACCATTAAAAAGGCATTACGTTCACTTTAACCTCTAATCAGAAAAAGTGCATGTATTGAATTAACCTTTTTAATTTGGTTGTAACATTACATAGGTACTGGTTATCATTTTTAAGAAATCACAGAGTTCTGAAATGCAAGGAAAGCACAAAAAATAGTATTCACTTTTTTTTTAAATAAGGAAAAATTGAATATCAGGAGAAGCCATAAACTAAAGAAACTATAGAATTAGTTGAAATATTGAAGTCGCTTCCTTACAAAGTAAAGGTTTTAAACCCAACTTGCTATTAGAACTTTTGATTAAATATATGCCGGGTAGTTAGACTTAAAAATTCCCACACACTAGCAACTTGATCAATTATAATATAACAACTCTTTCCCTTAGGAGTGGCTGAGCTTTCTCATTGTAAAATGTAATTGGAAGAAAGAAAAAAAGGTTTATTACTCTTAATTGGGTATAATTATGTTTGTTTACATGTAAATTCTTTCATGTTCATAGATTACTATTACTTGTCTTTCATTTTAAATAAACAGGCTAGAAGTCATATATCATTACCAATTTGATTAAAATCATTATACTCTTAAAAAACAAAGGATATTATTTTATTTTCCAAAGAAATTCTAATTAGTTGACCTAGTTGTAGGGTTGGAATTTCCCATAACCAAATCAAAATGTCTTAGTGTAGATATTCTGCCAAAAGAATTGAGATCAAGTTATAAAAAAGCAACATAACGTAGGAAACTGGAGATCTGTGCAGCTATTCATCGATGTATTTAAAATGTCTAATGGTCAATCATAAATGAAATGCTGGACAGATAGTGTCTGCCTGCCCTCAAATCTGCCTTCTCTTTTTTTGCTTTCTGTTTGTGGCCCTGGGGGGCAACTATCCAGACAACAACAAGTTCCCTTGCCCCTTGGTCTCCAGTGGGTTTGGCCATAGGGAGAGCCAGCAGGAGGTCAGGGAGGGAGGAGAAGTCAGGATACAGTTTTTTTGATTCCGCCCTGTGGGCTGTTTACACATCTGAAGGAAGTCTGAAATGAGAGGCAACGTGTGGCTGGTCCCTCCAGCATGGTCACTTAAGAGAAAGATGACTTCTGTAGCCCCCCTCTTACTTTTACTGGGTTATGGCTTTCTGCTGCCATTCCCTATATACTGTCACAATTTGACAATAGCCCCTTTATGAGCCCTCCTTGAGTCATCCTAATTTGAGTGTACCATTTCCGACTCATGCAATACCCTTGAAAAAGTTGTGAGAAATGTATCCTTTTACAATTCAGTAGAATCTCTAAATGGACTATCTGAAACCAAGAAATGACTTTATAAATATAACATTTATATACTGTACTTTCAGGCGTACATATATACAAAGATGCACTCTTTAAATTTTAAAATGTGCCTTCTATGACTTGATTTTCTTCCTATTTGAGGCAAAAATTTCAGATTCACCATCAGTAGCAAGCCATCTTGGATTTATTTACCTAGTGATGAGAAGGAATTCACTTTGATTCTCTTCTGTCTGGTTGGCTTTGTTACTGGTGCTGTGCATTTGTTAGGAGGAAGGTAAAAATGAGGGGTACAGTCTGCACCTTGGCCCATAATGGAATTAAACTTGTGACCTTAAACCTACTAGCATTATGCTATACTCAGCTACAGCATAACCAACCACGGGCCCATGTAGTGTGGGTATGGAGAGTTAGCTTATTCTGGATGAGTTGATATTGGGAAGAAGGATAACAATAAAGTACAAGGCTCAGGGGTTGAGCATTGACCTATGAACCAGGAGGTCATGGTTTGATTCTGGTTGGGCACATGCCCGGTTTGTGGGCTTGATCCCCAGTGTGGGGCATGCAAGGGGCAATGGATAAATGATTTTCTCTCATCATTGATGTTTCTCTTTCTCTCTCTCTCTATCTCTTTCTACCTTCCTCTCTGAAATAAAAAATAATATATTAAAAAA
>PVJC01016771.1:0-33324 GCA_004026665.1 Murina feae | reverse complement strand
ACAGGTTCTGGAGTTTTTCCTCCTATAATTGATACTGTTCCTTGAAGGCCTGGGGTTATCTTCTATAATTGATACACTGTTCCTTTAAGGCGGCCTTCTAACTACTAACGAAGCCTCCTCTGCTTCACCTCGCAGAGTCTATAATGAAACAATTGTTACTTTTACTGGTTAGGCCGGAGCTGCTCTTTCCTTCAGCTCCCGAGGATTCTATGATTGTTACACTGTTTCAAAGCTGTGTTTTCGCTAGAGGCAGTTTAATCGGAGCTGAGCTGAGGGGCGCAGCTTCACTTTCGCTCCTGCCGCAATGGAAAGGGCTGTTTACTCAGGTCCGTGAGTGGTGGCCTCCATGTTGGCTGAGCTAATTTGCATACAGCCGCTCTGATTGGCTGGTGGGTGTGGCTTACCCTGTCTCGGAGAAACGGTTAATTTTAATATTTCGCTTTTATTAGTTTAGATTTGTATTGTATCCATATTAGTCATAATCATAGGTAACTGCCAGAAATGCCTATCTCTTCATCCTCCTCCCCCATAACTCAAGTTTTTACATCAATATTTTTCTGATTCTTTCAGCTAGTTGTAATCTGATCTTCCTTGCTTTTGTTTTTATTGATGTATATGTACTTTGGTTTATTAAAGCCATTTATCTTGAACCTCTCCAAACCTTCTTTCCCTACCACAATCACCAGCACTTGATTTTAAGTTCCTATGGGCAGGAAATCTTTTATTATATGTACATTTCTTAGCTGCCTTTTGCCACATGTCTTGCACATAGAAAATATTCAATAAAATATGTTGAATAACTTTAATATTGAATTTAAGTGTATAATGTCATTCCAACTGTATTTATAGTTTTTGTCATCCCTTCCATGAAGGTAACATTTACTCAATACTCAAAAAATGGAAAATAAAAAGATGGGGGGAAAATTACTTGTCCTTCCCTGGCTGGTGTTGCTCAGTGGTTGGAGCATAATCTGTACACTGAAAGGCCGTGGGTTCAGTTCCTGGTCAGGGCACATGCCCAGGTTGTGGGTTTGATTGGGGTGCATACGAGAGGTAACCAGTTAACGTTTCCCTCTCCCTTTCCCTTCCTCTCTCTCTAAAATCAATAAAAAATATCCATGGGTAAAGATTTTAAAAATTTACTTGTCCTACCACTCTAAGACCATTACTTAATTAAACAACATGTAGGGGAACATAAGTAGTGTTTAGAAAGTAAGTGTACACTTGGCTCTTATTCAAAGGAATTTAAAAAATTCCTTTCCATGTTCTCATTAAAAAAAAAAAGTGCAGCCAGCATTGCTCATTGTTTGAGTATTGATCTATGAATCAGAAGGTCACAGTTTGATTCCCAGTAAGGGCACATCCCCAAGTTGCAGGCTCGATCCCCAGTTGGGGTTGTGTAGGAGGCAGCCAATCAATGACTCATCGTTGACGTTTCTCTCCCCCTCCTCCTTCCCCTCTCCCTTCTTCTGTGAAATAAACAAAAATATATTTTAAAAAATAAAAAAAGAGGGCCAGTGTAGCTCAGTTGGGTAGGAGTTGTCCTGTGCACCAAAAAGGTCACAGGTTCGATTCCTGGTCAGGTCACATGCCCAGGTTGGTGGCTCCATCCCAAGTAGGGGGTATGCAGTAGACAGCCAATTGATGTTTTGCTCTCACATCATTGTTTCTCTCCTCTCTTTCTCTCTCTCTAAAAAAAGTTCAAGTAAAAAAAAAAATTGTTTTTAAAGGCATTTTGCCCTAGCCAGTTTGGCTCAGTGGATAGAGTGTAGGCCTATAAACCAAAGGGTCCAGCGTTGGATTTCCATCAAGGGCATATACCTTGGTTGCAGGCTCCTCCCCGACTGAGGCCCTGTCAGGGCTCATGCAGGAGGCAATCCATCAGTGTGTTTCTCTCACATTGATGTTTCTCTCTGTCTTTCCCTCTCTCTTCCACTCTCTCTAAAAACCAATGGAAAAATATTCTCAAGTGAGGATTTTTAAAAAAGGCTTTTCAGCTGGGCTACATGTGACTTTTTTTTTTTAAATACTAGAGGCCTGGTGCACAAATTCGTGCACTGTTGGGGGGGGGGTCCCGCCAGCCCGCCCTGATCATGGCCCAGGGGAAGGGGATGTGAGCGGTTGGCCAGCCAACACTGCTCCCAGTTAGGGTTGGGGGCGGGGCCTGCTAGGGGGAGGGGCCTCAGGTCATTGGCTGGCCCCACCCCCTGGTAGAACTCCCAATTGAGGGGACAATTTGCATATTAGCCTTTTATTATATAGGATTAGGTTAACCTTTAAGACCAGAATTCTAGATCTAATCTTATAAACAGGAAAATTTTCTCTTAGCCTAAAGGGCCAATACAAATAGGCACCCATTAGATAGCTGGACTTAATTTCTGTTACTTTCTTATTTAAATGTTAAGTTATTAGTGTTATATAATATTTCCTAATATCTAGAAACTAATCAGGCTCAGCATTAATAGAAGCCTTTAATTCTGTATCACACTAAGGGCCCTTCCTCTGCTGTTCATAACTTACCATAAGTGTGGCTTCCAGATGATTTATCTGTTGCTTCCTCCTGTCCTAAAAACATTGCTATCAGCATTTAGCATTTCAGGAAGATACTGTTGCAGTTCAAAGGAGTGAAGTGACCTATTCTGTGACTTTACCTTCAACTCTGCAGTTTGTGTGGTAGGGAGGCAGTGATTCATACCCCCAGTCTGTGAGATACCCAAGGTCCCCAAGCCACAGTTGAGCCAAAACACATTATTCCACGTTAAGTATTTAGTATTTAAACAGAAGAGCTAAAGTTAGAGGAAGAACATTTTTATTTTTAAAGGGTTGACTTTGAGTTTCTTTGCCTTCACAGTATCATTTTTAATCCTCTTTACAGCATTTTCACTGCTTTTTAAGACAAAGCAACATCCCAGAATAGCCTGGAAATTACTATCTCTAGTTAATGAAGTATTCTGGACAGTAGGTATGACTGTGTGTATGTATGCATATTCATTTTAACTTGATTAATTAAGTAATTTCATGTTTACTAAGCTAGAAAGGACTATTTTGTTTGGAATTCTAAAACATAAAATGAACTGTTTATTCCTGCTTTGAGGCAATATTTGAGTTTTGTTAACTCTCCTAGATCCCCTTTTTTTTTTTTTTTTGCAGAATTTTAGTTTTGCTTATAAGTTCCATTTATCACAGGGTTGAACCTACCTTTCCATCCTTTTAACTTTATTGCTTCAGCTTTTGAGTTAACTGTTGTGTTAGAAGTCTTGAGTTCTTGAGGTAGGGTTGGTTTCTGGAAAATGAGAAATGCAGATTTCGTTGTTATTAATGCAGAGTATTGTTGTTAATGCTTTGGGGAAACTTCTAGTGAAGGGAATGTATCACTTGCTTGTTATAGCAGGAAGAACATCTTCTATCTAAACTAATAAAAGCGAAATAGTAAAATTAACCGTTTCTCCGAGACAGGGTAAGCCACGCCCACCAGCCAATCAGAGCGGCTGTATGCAAATTAGCCCAGCCAACATGGAGGCCACCACTCACAGACCTGAGTAAACGGCAGTTTCCATTGCGGCAGGAGCGAAAGTGAAGCTGCGCCTGCTCAGCTCAGCTCCGATTAAACTGGCTCTAGCGAAACACACCTTTGAAACAATATAACAATCATAGAATCCTCGGGAGCTGAAGGAAAGAGCAGCCGAGGCCTCACCACTAAGTAACATTGTGTCATTATGGACGCTGCTACGAGGTGAAGCAGAGAGGAGGATTCGTTAGCCAGCTTAAAGGAACAGTGTATCAATTATAGAAGATAACCCCAGGCCTTAAAGGAACAGTGTATCAATTATAGGAGATAAACCGCAAAAACCTGCGTCCAGCCAGCCTTGCTGGGACGTTGGGTCAATGGGAGCTGTGGGCAGCCTTAAAGCCCCTCACCCAGGCTGGTCAGGCATGCCAGCAGGTGGACATCCCCCGAGGGGTCCCAGACTGAGAGGGCACAGGCCGGGCTGAGGGACCTCCCGAGTGCACAGAGCGGCTGCAGGGCGGGCCAGCGCAGGACCCAGGACCCGTGAGTGGGAAAGAGGCGGCAGGGTTGGAGGGCATCGGGAAGCGGGTAAGAGGTGGCAGGATTGGAGGGCACCGGGAAGCGGGTAAGAGGTGGCAGGGTCGGCGGCCTGCTTGGTGGGCTTCCCAGGCCCTTTGCAGGGCATCGGGAAGCAGGAAAGAGGTGGCAGGGGGTCGGCGGCCTGCTTGGTGGGCTTCCCAGGCCCCTTGCAGGGCACCAGGAACTGGGAAAGCAAGGTGGCGGGCCAGGGAGTGGGAAAGAGGTGGCAGGGGGTCGGCGGCCTGCTTGGTGGCTGCCCAGGCCCTTTGCGGGCCATCGGGGAGCGGGAAAGCAAGGCTGCAGGGGCCGGGGTCCTGCTTCGCAGCTCCCCAGACCCCTTGGCGGCACCGGGAAATAGGAAAGGAAGGTAGCGGGGGATGGGTGAGTGGGAAAGAGTTGGCGGCCTGCTTGGCGGCTTCCCAGGTCCCTTCTGGGGATCAGGGAGCCGGAAAAGGCTGGTCTGACCATGAGGTGGGGTTTTCCCTGCTTTCTGGTGGCTGGAGGAAGATGGGCAGTAGGCAAGCTTGGGAGGCAGGCAGTACCCAGCCCTGGCCACAGCTCAAAAAAGAGAACAACATGCAGGGGAGGGCAAGAGTCTGAGAGATCAACATAGAGGGGGTGCCTGCTCCAAGCCTTGATGGTGTGCCTGGGGGCAGGCCCCCAGCAGGTAGACACACACAGGAGGACTGCTCCAGCCTCAGATGCGGCTGGAGGCAGGTCCCCAGTGGTGACACACACACACACACACACACACACACAAAAGGCACCTGGCAGACTGGGGCCGTCATAGGACATCCACTGAGGGGTTCCAGACTGTGAGAGGGCACAGGCCGGGCTGACGGACTCCCTCCACCCCGAGTGAACAAATTTTTGTGCACCGGGCCCCTAGTAATAATAATAAAAGCGTAATATGCTAATTAGACTGGAAACCGGGGCTGCAAGGGAAGCGCAGGTCCCAGGTGCCTGCTGGCCAGAAAGAAGCCCGAGTCCTGGGTACCAGAGGGAAGCTGGTGCCAGCAGCCAGGGGAAAGAAGGCCTCTGGATGAATTTCTTGCAACAGGTCTCTAGTAATTTATATAATTTCACTTCTAGAGAACTGAAAAGGACTGTTAGTCAAAGTAAATTGTACTTTTGTGAATAACTCAGCTGTTACATATATTTTTTCAATAATCCTGTTTTTTTGTTCCCTTTGGGATAATTATTTGCAGATACATTTCACAGTTCTGAATCACAGGAAAGTGTTCTTAATGCCCAAATAGTTGAGGCTTCAGAAATGTTGATACAAGTGTAATCTGTTACTTTGGATAGAAATTGAATTTGTACTCTGATCTCATTTTTCTCTAGAGGCTTCAAGTTTGTGATGTCTCTAGACAAATCAGGTTGACTTAGAGAACTCTAGATTATAGATTGAAGAAGAACCTCAGCATCTGAAAAGAAGATGGCTATAGCACTGCAATAAATACTGTCTAACTAGCTTCCTCATTAGATGAACAGTTGCTGCAGAAAGTGTAAAACCAGATCCTTAGGCCTCTGAGTACAGAGGGTCTCATGCTGCTTTTATTATTTAACTCTTGTGATCCAACCAGATTCATACTCAGTTTCTCCTCTGGAGTTTCAATTCACTATCAAGTACCCATTCTAGTAGATAGATGTTTCACTGATGGAAAAACAATCCTGTAGAACCATCTTGCTTCATTAGGGGATGAGGATCCTGTAAAATGCCTCAAGACAATCAAAGATGAAAGGAATAAAGCTGTTACCTTAGGATAACACTTAATATTTAAAATTATACCAGAACCAAATTCTTCACTGATGCTTATATTAAAGTTGAAATTGGATATTTTTGGGGCATCACTTTTTTCTGGAAAATGTTGGCTTCGTAACTAATTTCATGCCAATCTGAAGATCAGTGTAGTTAGAAAGGTTTTAAGAAGAATGGCAACCTCATGGAGATAGCTGATAGAGTTCTGGAGAGACTCAGGCTGATGTTGGCTTCATTCAGTCCTTTAAGGAGAGCCTTTTGTAACTACACAGGTCATCATATATGTAATTGGAAAGATAGGATTAGTATTTTCATGCAATATTTTATTTTATTTATTTTTATTAAATCTTTATTGTTGAAAGTATTATATATATCTGCTTTCTTCCCCCATTGACCCCCTCCAACCCACCCCCAGTAACTATAGCTTTTAAAAATATATTTTTACTAGAGGCTCACTGCATGAATTTGTGCATGGTTGGGGTCTGGCTGGCCGACCCTGATTGAGGTTGGTGGGGGGCTGATTAGGGGTGGGGCTGGCCAGGGGGAGAAATCAGGGGTGGTTGGCCCCCTGGTCGAACTCCCAGTTGAGGGGACAATTTGCATATTAGCCTTTTATTATATAGGATTGATTTCAGAGAGGAAGGGGGAGAGAGAGAGAAACATCAATGATGAGAGAGAATCATTGGTTGGCTGCCTCTGTATGACCCCAACTGGGAATTGAGCCTGCAACCCAGGCATGTGCCCTGACTGGGAATTGAACCATGACCTCCTGGTTCATAGGTTGATGCTCAACCACTGAGCCACTAGGTTCGGGCTATGACTATAATTTTAAAAATATACATGTATCTTTATTGACTTGAAAGAAGAAAGGAGAGTGAGAGAGAAACATCAACGGGTGAGATAGAATTATTGTTTGGCTGCCTCCAGACACTGGGGATTGAGCCCGAAACCTGGACATGGGAATTGAACAGTGACCTGATTCATAGGTTGATACTCAACCACTAAACCACAATGGTTGGGCTGTAACTATAATTTTAAAATAATTTTTAAAAATCTTCTTACAAAAAGATACATTTAAGTGATGTATACATCTCAGTGAGATACACCAGAATTATTTGTTCTCTCTTAACTCTTCACTTTAGAAAAACAGTCTGTGGAAAACATAAAATCTTATATAAAAATCATAAATATTTTCTAGTTGATTATTTCCCACTTAATAAGACTGCCTTTTCTACATAAATGGTACAACTAAAGGAATCTTCTGTGCCCTTTAGTCTTCTCTCAGCCTTTTGCTCAGCCATTTCAGATATGTAAACATTATCTTAATCTAATAATGGTTTTAATTAGATTTTGGGTCAAAGGAAACACTTAAGCTAGACTGTGTGCTGACAGAATGTTATTAATGGAGACATAGATGATTACAGTGAATTAAAGGAAATAGCTTCTATATTCAGTGCAAATTCTTTATCTTGGCATTCAAAGCCTTTCTAATTAACTTAGCCCACCTTTTCACCTTTCTTCACCTCTAAACAAATTATATCATTCTGACAAACTGGATTACTTGGCCTTAATCAGTTATCATAACTGTGATTGTAATTTGATGTCTAAAGTAAGAATGCAGTTCACAAATGAGCTATTGAGCCAGGAGTTCTCATTCCTAAAATATAAGATATCCTTGAATTAACTCCTTGAATTTATTACCCTCTCTATTCTCCCAGAACATCTCATCTCCCCCTCTGGTGTCAAAGATTGGGCTCAGATTGCCTTCCCAGCAAGCAGGCACATAGTTCCTGATTTCATACAGAACATTTTCTCAAAAAAAAAATGCTTCACTGACATCTGAAAGTAAGCACACCAGAGACAGAATTCAAAATCTGAAGACATTCCCACCCCCTTCCCAACTGACAAATCAGTACTCAAATTCAGAAACCTACAGATTAAAAAAACACCTATTGATAATAGAGCATAGGTATCTTTTGTATTTATTCCTTTGTATTTCCAGTGATTGTCTATTCTACTTTTCTCAATACCTCGAACCTAAAATTTTGCAGCTGACTCCTGACCTCTCCCAGCCCATTTTCTCCACTATTATCAGGATTATTTTTCTAAGATATAGATTGGATTATATCACTTGTATCCCAAAACCTTGTCAACTTATTATTTATAGCAGTGCTGTCCAGTAGAAATATACTGTAACTACATATACGATCTTAAATGTTCTAGTGGCCACATTTTTAAAAAGTAAAATTAAATATAGTTCATTTCAATTTATTTAACCCAATATAAGTAAATATTTTATCATGTTCAGTAAAATACTAAGACATTTTACCTATTCATTTATTTTGGTATTATGTTTTTAGAATCCAGAGTGTATTTTACATTTACTAGCACATCTCAATCCAAACTAACCACATTTCAAACTCAATAGCCACATGTAGCTAGTGGTTCCCGTATTGGACAGCACAGATCAGTAGCATAATGTTTAATGTTCTTCGTCTGCAATTTTGGGCCACCCACAATTTCAGCTACTGCTCTCCATATTTCAACTTCTCCCCACTCACCCAGGCATCAGCTATACCTAATTGTCTGCCATTCTTTTTCTTTTACTATCCTTCCTTGTCTGTGGAAGTCTCTCTGTCTTTTTTTTTTTTTAATCCTCACCCGAGGATATTTTTTCCATGGATTTTTTTTTTCTGAGAGAGTGGAAGGGAGGGAGAAGTGAGAGGGAGAGGGAGAGGGGGAGGGAAAGGGAGAGAAAGAGGAGGTGGAGGGGAACGGGGAGGTAGAGGGGGGGGAGAGAGAGAGAGAGAAACACATTGATTGGTTGCCTTCTGCACTCACCTTGACCATGGTTGGGAATTGAAGCACAACCAAGGTTACTTGCCCTTGACTAGGGAATCAAACCTGAGACTCTTTTGTCTGCGGGCTAACACTCTAACCACTGAGTTATCTGACCAAGGCAGCAATCTTCTCTTTTAACATTTGTTTTCTTTACCTCTAAATGAAATTTCCCTTTATATCTAGATTAACTCCACTGTCTAAAAGGTCTCCTTTCTTTTTGTGGATTGAAGCTTTTGCTAATGTAAAAGAGGAAATATTCATTTCTTTGTAGAAATAATTGCCTAGTATGAATTAGACTAGGTTTCAGATGTACATGTGAAAGATTATTCTGGTTTTAGCCTGATTCTAATCCCAACTATGGTTCTTCATATTATATAATTTGTTCTTTGTAAGTAAATTATATATGTATGCTAAGGCTCCCCCCCCCATAGCTTTATTGAAAAGTTTATATGGTTTTTAAATCTCCTTTTCTCCTAAAGAGATTTAGTCAATGGAATTTGCCTGAGTTCTTTTTCCCATATAAAAACAAACAGGTGCCTGAGAGGTTGCACTCTATTCTGGGAGAAATCTGATTAATGTTGAAGGACTGTGTCAGGTCAGACTCTGTAACCTCTGTAACCTGCTCACAGATTATTTATGAGTGCCTGGATCAACTCTCGACATTATCTCAAATTTTAATAGTTTTTCTTGTGAAGAGTACTTGTAGATGAAACCAGTTTGTATATAAAGTTAATTGTGGCTCTTAGGTCAGAAACTGGTTAAGAAGAAATTCTTTCCTGGAACAGGCAGTAGTTTGAAAGAATGAATGATTCATCAGATGGAGTGCAAGAATTATAATTGCAATCTGTGCTTTGTGCTTTAACACAAATTAATGCATTTAAACCCCTGGTGAAATCTTACCTCTACTGATAAAAGAATTCTTCAAAAGAAGTATCTTTTAAATAAACTATCTTAAATTATCTTGGAGAAGGAAGTGGGGAACATCTGCAGTAGTGTCAACAATAAAAACTGTAAATAAAAAAGAAAAATTACCTTAAGAATTTCTAGTTATCCTCCCAACTGCTTGAAAAACACAGAAAAAAAGTGGTACTTCTTCATGGTAAGGTAGACCTATCATCCTCCATGCTTCTCTTTCCCCTACCACCACTGCCCCCACCTCCCACCCCATCCATTTCACCTGTAAGTCCTTTTGTTTCACCAGATCCCTAATCCCTGCATTCTAACTGCACTGCCACCATTTCATGACGGAGTTGCTGAGACTCCTGACTCATCCCTGTTTTCCACTGTTGCTCTCCACAGCAGGCAGAAGGATCTCTTTTTTTCTTATATCCTTATTACTATTGAGACTTTATTATTATACATTAATTAAAAATAAAAAACAGCCCTGACCAGTTTGGCTCAGTGGATAGAACGTCGGCCTGCGGACTGAAGGGTCCCAGGTTCGATTCCGATCAAGGGCATGTACCTTAGTTGCGGGCACATTCCCGATAGGGGGTGTGCAGTAGGCAGCTGATCGATGTTTCTTTCTCATCGATGTTTCTAACTCTCTGTTCCTCTCTCTCGCTGTAAAAAATCAATAAAATATATTTTTTTAAAAATAAAAAACAGATGCTATTGATTTTAATAATGTATTCTCTTTAACACATTATATCCCAAGTACTATTTTAACATGTAATCAATATAGAAGTTAATGAGATAGTTGACCCTCTTTTTTCATATCAAGTTATCAAAATCCAGTGTTCATTTTATACTTACAGTACATCTCAGTTTGGATCAACCTCATTTCAAGGCTCACTGGCAAAATGTGGTAGTGGCTGTTTTATTGGAAAGCTCAGCCCTGGACAGGATAATGGTTTTCTCTTAGGGAGGAGAAAAGGAAATGGGATATATTCTTAAATTTGTTCTTTATTTTACAGTTATTGACTAATATTTGAAGTTAAAAGATTGCAGCTTTTGGTATTCTTAATGATTGCTAGCTGTGGATCAGTTGCATTGTCATTAGCATCAGTACTTTTTTTTTTTTAACCATTTTACGTTCTTATAAAATACAACAAAAATTAATAGCACAAATTTCTTCTATACAGTAATAATCCTGTTGAAATTGTACTCTTGGCTGGTAGACAATGACACTCTGTGGTAGCTGGCATGTTTATTCATCAACATATGAAAGATAAAATTCTAAGAGAATATGACTTAGGAGTATTAAAGTATAATATATCAAACTTGAGCACTTTTTATTCTGAATTTCAAGGTTAAATATGTTTACTGTTATGTAGTAAAATGAACTGTCAGGAGGAGATGGGTAGGAATTCCTGAAAAGTTGGTAAGAACATTCTTTAAATGTAATTTTTTTTTTTTTTTTAGGGGTTGCAGATGGTGTAGGAGGATGGAGAGACTATGGAGTTGATCCGTCTCAGTTCTCAGGGACTTTAATGCGGACATGTGAACGGTTAGTAAAAGAAGGACGGTTTGTCCCGAGTAATCCCATTGGAATCCTCACCACAAGCTACTGTGAGTTGCTGCAAAATAAAGTACCTTTGCTTGGTAAGTCAATATCCTATGTGCTTTCCTCTCTAAAGATGCCCAGGAAATGGTTAATAATAAAACCAAGAAATTAATCGGCCTACCTTAGCTATTAAATACTTACTATTTACTTACAAAATACTACTGATTGGAGAAAATGTAAATAGATACAACTACTTTGGAAAACAATTTGGAATTGTAGAATACAGTTAAACATGAACAGACAGTATACTCCAGCAGTTCCACTTCTAGGTCTATACCCTAGACTAGAGAAACTCTTACACATCCGTGTATCAAAGAGTAGGCACAAGAATGTTTATAGTAGCATTATTTATAATAGCAGACAATTGGGAACAACCTAGAAGTCCATTTATAGTAGAAAAACACACTTAGAAAAGGAATGATTTAAAGCTGCAGGCAATACTCAGGAACAGCCCTGCCAATGTGGCTCAGTTGGTTGAGTGTTGTCTGATGGATCAAAAGGTCGCTGGTTCAATTCCTGGTCAGGGGGCATGCAGAAGGCAGCCAGTGGATGTCCATATTTCTCTCAATGTTTCTCTCTCACTTCCCCTTCTCTAACGTCAATAAAAACATATTTTTTAAAAGTAAACTGTTGTTTAGGGATTCTAAAATATGATAAAAGAAGAAAGAAAAGCAAGTGATTATATAATTCAGGTTAGTGGTTCTTTCCAAAGGAGGAAGAAAGGAGTGAGGTCTGGCATGAAAAATTCAGTTAATTACCTGTGAGGAGTTCAAGTTGCAGATAGATACCCTAGACTAATAGCAGTAGCTGAAATAGCATGGCACAAAATAGATCCCTGTTAATCTTGTTATTAGAAAATGTCCAAATACCTAGTGCTTATTTGGTATACTAATGGAGCATCCTTTGGCCAAACTTCTACATTTATTTGTTAAATGGTTTCCTGGAAACTTATCCAGCAACTTACCCAGCCTTCTAGGCAGAATTTCAGAAAGGGTGTTAATAATTTTCTGCTAATTGCCAGCATCTTTCTGGTTACTAGTCACCATCCACATTTAAAATCAGCCTCTGTTCAGTGTTAATGGAGAGCTCTACATTGTAAAATTTTGCCTTCAATTTAAATCCTTCTTAAGAACAGTTTCTTTTCATTATGCTGCCATCTTCTTTTTTCTCTGTACTGTGATTAACCAGCTTATTTTATTTCTAACTGAAGAGAAATCTTGCCTTGAGGTTTCAATATACTGCTTTGTCTTAATTTGCTATTTTGGGCATTCAATTTGGAGCTTGCCTGGCATAGTGAAACATCCTAGATTCTCTTTTTAGTACCTCTCTGTCAACTTTCCATATGACTTTAGGCAAACCACTTAACCCCTGACCCCTTGCTTCATATGTTGAATGGAGAGACGTATGTGTATTTGTATGTGTGTGTGTGTCGGGGGGAGCTTTATGGGAGGGGGACTTAACGCTTTTGCAGCACTCAGAAACATGTTGTTGAAGGAAAAGAGGACATGCAGAATACCATCTAATAGTCTAACATCTAACAGAGAACCTATAGACAAATTCCAGAGGCCTGAATGTTTGCATGAATCCTCTGCCCCCAACCCTATGCATTTACTGTGACTTGGAATAACCATTTACAGAATAGCAGCTATCCTATTTTTGCACTTTTAAAGCTTTCTTTTTGCTAACTTTTTTCCTTATCCTTACTTCCCTTTTTGTTTACCCTCATGTAATTGGGAGATCTTAATAAATTTAAGGACATATCAAAGATTTTTTTCCCACATTGAATATTATAGGTTTTTCTCCTCAAAGACACATTGAAATAATCCTTTGTTACCATGTTTGACACATATGTACTTTTTTCTTACCTAATCTACAAATATCTAAGCTATGTGTAACTAAATTTAAGCATACTAGTATTTTGGCAGAGACAGACTGCTGAGTTTTACTAAACCTCAGATATAATTGCAAATAATGATAATTTACAAGATTGGGTAATCCTTTTTTAAAAATCAAGCAATTGCTACAAAGCCTATAACACTATCAAGATGGAGGGCAAGTTGATAGCAGTAACCACTTATTTCTTGAGACTATCTAATTGCTTTTAGATCTGGGTTGGCATCACAGGCTAATTGTTAGCATATATTTCCTCAAAAATCCTTAAAGTAGATTTAGGTCTTATGAAGCCAACATATCTTAAGAATTTGAGGGGTCATTCCTAATAAGCTTATTCCTTTCTCTGTTTGCTACATTAAAGGCTTAGTTGTTTATAAAATAAGGGGCCAGGTGATAAAAACATTTCCATTTTAGCATGAGGGATTTACTTGGGTGCCTATCTGGATTGGCCAATCATCTGAGGACTCTTTGCTGCTGTTCTCAGCATCTTTTCCTCCTTGCCTCAAACACCTAAAAGTAATAAGCTCTTCTCCCAGTATTAGGTTGTTAGGGCCTGAGCCTTGTGCATACATCAGTAATTTGAAGAGGCAAAGGAGGAGTGTACACTCCATACCCAGATGATTTTATAAGGCTAGGCTTGCCTTTGTTGGTACTGCTTTGCATGTTAAAGCTCCTTCACTCCTGAGGATCCTAACTTAGTGGGTTACAGCTAAGACCATAGCAAAATGATAGTCTGGGTTTAGTAAATCAACATGAGTCCTTACTGCAGCAAAAATTTCAAGGCTGTGCTACTCATCTGTCATTTTTTTGTTCTCAGATTAATTCTATCAGCTTTCAGAAGATCTTTTTATTTTTTTCTTTATTTTTCTCTTTGCTTCTCGTATTATAGAGTTTAGTGACCAAGAGACTAGAAGTCAGAGCAAGAACATATGCCCCATGCTGTTCGTATTTTTGACAAGTGGCTAGGGGGTAGAACATATTTTGTATGATTATTCTATTAATGATAAATGATTGGATCTTTCTGTGCATTGAGTTAAGAAGGAACGGTAATTGGCTATCTTGGCTCTAATGTAAGCTATAGAGTAGGTTATCTGACAGCACTTCCAGTTTGTTACAGTACCTTTGTTTTTCTTTGACATTAAATGGATAGAGACTAGATAACTTAGCATTAAAGTGTCAGGTTAGTACCCATGCATATACTGTAGAAACAAAAAAAAAAAAAATGGAATTTCTGAACATTATGATGAGGCTAATGCTTATATTTAAGCATTTTTAAATTAAGTAAAACATTTTCATTTAGAAAAAATTAATAGCAAAAATTAAATCAGTGATTATTCTGGGGAAGGTCATGTGCTCACAATGGTGCCATGAATAGGTTCATAGGTACTTTTTTGTTGTTGTTGTTGTTAAATATTTTTATTGATTTTTAGAGATAGAGAAGTAGAGAGGGAGAAAGAGAAAGATCAATGTTGGGAGCAGAACAATGATAGGCTGCCTCCTGCACGCCTCCTACTGGGGATCTAACCCAAAATCCGGGCATGCACCCTGACCTGGAATCGAACTAGTAATTTTTTGGCGCATGGGACGGCACCCAACCAAATGAACCACCCTAGCTAGGGCTCAGAGGTACATTTATTCACTGTTTTGTTAGGAAGAGACTGTGGCCTAGAGAGAATAAGTGACTTGCCTACTGGCAGTCACACAGCTAAAAAATGATAGCACACTGGGATATAACACAGCTAATTCCACACCCTGTTTTGTTTTATCTTTTATTTCATTTTGCTTAACAGTTTGGCCTTTGCCTACTATCACTTTAAAAAAAAATAAATTTCACTGTTTTTGATGTACAATTCTTTTAAGTTTGGTATCACTTTTTTTTTTAAAAGAAAACTTCAATACTAGCTTGTAATCTACTTGTTTGACTTAAGTTATCATCCTTCCTTTTCAAATATATTTCTCTAACACAATTTTAGTGGCTGTTAAAAAGCTAGCACTTGTGGCAAGGGAGTAAGTAATTAACCAAAGGATTTGTGTGCATGCATATAAACATAACCAGTGGACACAGACAGTAGCGGGGAGAGGGCATGTGCTGGGGTGCAGGAGCAGCCAGGGAGAGGTTAACGGGGGAAGAAGACATATGTAATACTTTCAACAATAAAGAATTTAATTTTTAAAAAAGAAAGCTAACACTTATTGTGTATTATTATGTGTTTGACATGATTTAACTAATTTTATCCTCATAAACAATGCTCTGAGGTAATTACTGTTATCCCTATTTTCATAGATGTAGGCACTGAGGCACCAAGAGGTTAATTTGCCACAGGTCATACAGCTAGTAAGTAGCAGAGGTAGTATTCAGACACAGGCAGGCTGATTTACTTAAGAGAATACTCTTTAAGTATTATGTGACAGTGTATATAGCCTGCTATGGTATTTATTTAACCAGTCCCTTAATTTTAGATGTTGCGGTTGCTTCCAATTCTTCCTAATATTAAACGGTATTTTGATACTTAAGTCTTATTTGCATCTCTAATTATTTTGTTAGAATAAATTCTTACCAGTGGATATGCACATTTTTTAGGGCTATATTGCCCTTTAGAAAGGTTGTTTAGTTTCGCTGTCTCTCTGCTATGGAATGGGAGTGAACATGTTTGATATACTCTTGATAACAGCATGCATTACCTTCTTTTGATTCTTGTTAAACTAGTAGACAGAATAGTAGTGTGATGATCATTTTTTATATATTTATTGGTGAACTGCTATATTTCTATTTTGTTTTCTTTTTCTTTAGGTATAAGTTTAAATTTTAGTACTTGAAGTAATCTTACTAGTTGTAATAACAACCTTTCATTCTGGGGATGGTCATGTGAGCTATGGGCTGCAAAGGTACATGGAAGCTTTTGCTTTCTCCTTAGAATGTGGTCTCTTCCATCTGTACATTAGTAGTCTCTGTAAAGTGAACAGGTCGATTCCACAAGCCACCTGGGAAAATTAGTCTTGTTACTTCAGAGTGAATCAGTTCCCAATAAAAGTTCTTTGTGACCTCAACAGATGGAAATCTGGTTAAAAATTGGAATGCATGCCCTGTCTTAAATGCTAGTGAATTTTGTGGAGGCTTCCTGCCAGTGACTAATGAGAAATGTCAGGGAAGTGTAGCATTCTCATTCTGGCATTTAAGTATTAAAGTTTAATATCTCAACATGCTTTTGAGCATTTGGCATAGATAATAGCACTATTGAAATGAAATAATATGGTTAAATACCAGCCATTTTTACTGTTTTCTATCTCTGCAAATGGAAGAATTCAGATTATCAATGGCCCACGTACTATGTATCATACAAATTCCTTTTTCTTTCCCACCATTTGGACCCTGATTAATGACATTTGTTGGCGACATGGAGCATAACTAAGAAAGGTCCTTTTTAAGCAAAAGTTCAAATTATGGCATGTTGTTCTTTGAGGTAATATGATAAAAATATGTGTACAAAGGCAGCTTTAGAAGAGAAAATAAATGGAGACTATTTTTGTTCCTAGGTAGCAGTACTGCCTGCATAGTGGTGCTGGACAGAACTAGCCACCGATTACACACAGCAAACCTGGGTGATTCAGGCTTTCTGGTTGTCAGGGGTGGCGAAGTTGTGCACCGATCAGATGAGCAGCAGCATTACTTCAACACTCCATTCCAGCTCTCAATTGCACCACCAGAAGCCGAAGGAGTCGTCTTGAGTGACAGGTAATCTCTCCTTTCACTCATTAAAGTGGCTTACTCACAGGTTCCCTCCCATCCCCCTCAACCACAGTGACAATAGGCAATTTCCATTCCCAAATGAGAGAAAAAAGACGTCGAGAATATTCTCATCAGGAGAACTGTTTAGTTTGACTTTGAAAGATACTTTGCATATACTTGATATTGCAGCCAAGGTGGAGTCTAATAAACACCCAATAATTTGACAAGACTGAAAATGCTATTTCAAGCTTACAAAATATCAATTTTTCATACCAAGATCACATGGTACGTATAGTTGTGTTAAATTTTGCCGGAGAAATGAGTTATTGTTCATGCATGCCATTGTCTGCAAGATTTTGCATACGTTACTAGGGAAGAGTGCAAACAGGCATCTGCTTTATTTATCAGAATAACTTCCTGATTCTCAGGCCCTCCTACTACATGTATCAAATAGAGCTTGCAGTCCAGGCAGAACCTGTCAGGACCAAGTTAACTTAGAGGAAATAGAATCAAAAGTGGTCTTGGATACGTTCTGTGATGATACTGTTGAGGTGTTCTCTTTTTCTTTTGACACCTTCCCTCAGTTCTTTTTTTTAATCCTCACCCAAGGATATTTTTTCCATTGATTTTAGAGAGAGTAGAAGGGAGGGAGGGAGAGAAGGAGAGAGGGAAGGTGGAAGAGAGAAACATCAATGTATGAGAAAGACACATCAATTGGTTGCCTCCTGCACCACATGCACCCTAACATCAGGGCAGGGATCGAACTTGCAAACCAGGTACGTGCCCTTAATGGGGATCGAACCTAGGACCCTTCCATGTGTAGGCCATTGCTGTTCTAACCACTGAGAGACACTGGCAGGACTCTCAGTTCATTTTTAAATTGGGAAGAGAATTTCTCGAGACAGTACTTTTTTAAATCAACTTTTACAGTTTATCTTTTTTAAGATCAGAGTACAGACAAGGCTAAGACAATCTCAGATTTCACTGTCTATAACAACATTGAAGCATTCTAGCAAGTATCTGTTGTCTCTATTTAATAGTTCTTATAAAACCAGATCTTAAGCCCTAACTAATACCTAACTAAGATAAAATGATTATTCTACCATCTTTTATTTCTTGTTAATCCTATCTGACGATATTTTTCCATTGATTTTTAGAGAGAGAGGAAGGGAGGGGGAAAGCCAGAGAGAGAGAGAGAAATATCAGTGTGAGAGAGACATCATTTGGTTGCCTCCCACACATGCCCTTGACCAGAATCGAACCTGCAACCCTTCAGTCTGAGGGCTGACTCTGTACACTGGGCCAAACTGGCTAGGGCGTCACTACCATCTTTTAAACTGGAATAAGCATATTACATAATGAGGTATTCAGTATTACCCATCTAAAATCTATTTTTGACTCCTAGAGAGAAGGAAGCATTTTTTACTTTCAGATTAAGACAGATTACCATAATTGGAAGATTATTTGATTATGGCTTCTTCAGTGTAATACATATTAATATTAACCATATTGGAGTGAGCAGATCTTAGAACCCCCAAAACCTTAGTAGATATTAAGTTCAGCTAACAGTTTTTGGAGAACAGTGTTTTAATTTTCCTTTATTTGATTCTTCTTGTTTTGGCTTCTGAGTGCTAGAGCAGTCCTGCCATATCTCACACACTATCTTTGGGACAGTCTGGTTAGGGCAGCACTTGGCCTGGCCTGCCAATGAGGTAGAGGTTTCTTCCCCTGGAGCCCAGAGACAGCTTATTAGCATGTGATTTCAGCTCGTGTTTCAGTGCAGTCAAAAGTTTCCAGCAGCACAATATGTTCAATCAAAATGGGCAGAACTGCAGCTGGCAGAACACCAAGCTCATGGGTGGGAGTGTTGGGAGAAGAGGACAAATTGTCCAATGGTAGTGAGTCTCTCACAGGCAGAATAGCAAAGGACACTCCTGGGGAAAGAAAAACCTCAGCGTAAAATCGAGCTTTAATGCCAACCTGGTCATTAATCTAAACTTCTAGAATCTGATTAATTTCCAAAGACTGAGCAAATGTGAAGTATCTTGTATTTTCTCTTTATTCCACAGAAAAAAATCAACTTGACTTCTACCAGTTTTATCCCCTCCCCCGTATATCCTAGCTATTAGTCCATCTTATCTATAAACTATTATTTTAACCTTGACTTAAGTGTTTTCTTTTAGTAGCTGTTTTTATAAAATATTTGTTGTATGAATGTATAAGTTAATTTGTTCCTTGAGAAAGCCCATCATAGAACTTTTAGATGTGCTGCTTATTTCCTCTGAGGGGACAATGAATCAGAAATTTTCTCAGTGCACTTTGTGGCATTTTCCAACAGGCATGGGTGGGTTGTTAGTTTCTTGTGTTTTCTCTTCACAACTTCTATAACATGTTGCTAATACAGGTTTGGGTGTGTGTTTTTTCTGTCAAGCTTAGGGTGCTTTAATCTGGCCCCACCCTTCTGGGTCAGTGTATGCATTTTTTCCTGACTCTGTTCACTTACAGGTTAAAGCAGGTTATCAGGTATCTATCTCACCCTGGGATCCTGGAAAAGCAGTGAATCTGGACTTTGGAAGTGGCTGAGAATTGGCCTTTCAGGGGGCCATTAACTCTTTGAATATATGGTCTTTTCTGTTTTCTCCCCACCATTCTCTGCTTTCATTAGGTTTTGACAGAGGAAAACAATCTCCCATCTATGTTTTTAAAAGTTTTATGCAAAAAGATGTAGTGCAAAGTCTATGTCCTATTCCTGCCGCCAGCCACACATTCTCTCCTCAGAGGCAGCCACTGTTATCTGTTTCACTCTCTGTACCTTCCTCTCTTCAGTAACAACATATCACAAATGTTATTTTCATGTGTTTTTTATTCCCCAATTTGGAGGGGCAGTTTCTTTCTTCATTCATTTAGTCATCAACAGATACTTATTGAAGATCTATGTACCAGGCACACTAATAAATACTTATGCATGTGGAGCATACACAGTCCTCACTCTGCCAGAATAAGTACCCCCTAGTAATACTAATGTAGAATTTTGAATAATGCATTAGTAATTACTAGTACTATATTATTGCATGTGTTTCCCATGAATGAATTCTTAGAGGATTTGCATGCTCTCATAGTTATTCCACTATTAACACAACCTCCTGCGAGCCAGGTTCAAGTCTGCAGGGAACAGATGAGTGGACAGTGAATAAGAGAGGATGGAATGTGGCTCTAAAGAATTAGGAAATAAAGACTCATTTGCACTAGGATTTTAGAGACATGTTACATCTGACTCAGAAAAGAACCCTTCCTCATTTGAAATCACATATGACTAATCACCACACTCTGTTTTACTGGGTAGTTTCAGTTAAGCTTTTGAAATATTTATATAGGAGTGTTTAATTTTTTTCAAGGTTAGAAATTTCAGAATGACTTTTATTATTGACTCCTAATATAGATTAGTTTTTTTTAAAGCATTATTACATTGTAACATAGTGACAGTTGGAAACTTTGAATGGTATCTCTAAAGAGCTTTCTTACCCTTTCTATGTCACAGCCCGGATGCTGCTGATAGCACATCTTTTGATGTCCAGTTAGGAGATATTATCTTGACAGCGACAGATGGACTCTTTGACAACATGCCTGATTATATGATCCTGCAGGAGCTAAAAAAGTTAAAGGTAATTAACTGAAAGGTTGGCCCTTGGAAACAGTGGCCCTCTCTGGGCAGTTAAATTTTCTCCATTCAATTGCATTATTTCTTTATAGTTTTGAAAAGGACTATTTTGTGAATATAGGAAATTAATAATAGTACCAGTTTTTTAATCAGTTGTAAATGGAAATATTCACAAATGGAGAATCTAAAGGAAAAAGGCTTTTCACCAAGCTTTTAGTAGGGTGGTAAAGGAAGAAAAAGTCCAGATAAGAAATTTCTTGTTTGTATTTTTCATTGCATTTTAATGGTATTTAATAGTGTTACCTCCTGGTCCTTTTCTCATTTTAGTCTTATAACAAACTCAGCAGGTGTTGTGGCTGGGAAAGATAGGAAGTCATCATACCAGAGCCAGCCAAGGCAGCAGTCAAGGGCATCAGGCAGTTAGGGGCCTTGATGTGATCTGAGCAGTCACCAGTAATAAAGCAGTTCAGCTTTGACCCATACAGAGAATGGAAGAAAGTGAAAATTAGTGTTTCTATATCTTCTGGCTTTGTAAACAGTATCACTCTGGGAAAAGTTAGCCTTTTCTCATGCTTTTATCGCTAACCACTGTAACTCTGGGTAAGTTTTTAAACCTTATAAGCAATATTTTTGGGGGTACAAAAGGCCCTGTTTTATAGGGTTATGGTGAAAATTAACTAGACCAGGAGTACAGAATCCTTAGTACCAGGCCTCATCTGTGGGGTTCGGTAAAGGCCAGGTGCTTACTGTAATGGTACTATATATACTCTGTGGTGACAGGGTGGTGAGCAAAAGTGACAGTCCCTATCCTCTGGAGCTTCTATTCTAGTGGAGAAAGGTAGATAATACAGAGAAAGAAAAAGATAATGTACAGGGTGGGGCAAAAGTAGGTTTATAGTTATGAGTACGTGAATCAGTTTATTCTTGTATTATTTAATTGTTGTATTATTACTATTACTATTATTATTATATTGTTGTTGTTAATCCTTACCCAAGGATATTTTTCTATTGATTTTTAGGGAGAGTAGAAGAGAGAGGGACAGAGAGAAACATCGATGTGAGAGAAACACATCGATTGATTGCTTCCTGCACGAGCCCTGACCAGGGCCCGGGCTGGGAAGGAGTCTGCAACCAAAGTACATCCCCTTGACCAGAAATGAACCCAGGACCCTTTAGTCTGCAGGCTGACGCTCTAACTACTGAGCAAACCAGCTAGGGCTGGAATTATTTTGCATATGAACAACTGTAAATCTACTTTTGCCCCAGCCTGTAATGTTTGTGGTAAATAAGAAGAAAAAGCAGGGTGAAGGGATAGGGAATAGAGAGGGCTGCTGTTTTAGAAAGATTGGTTAGGGAAGGCCTATTATATTATTTATACTGAAAATCATTCTGAATCTTAGGATGTTAGAGCTAAAATGGACCTTGTTTCCCATTCCATTTTACTGATGAAGTTGAAGTAGCAAGGTTAAGGGAGTGGCTCAAGATTAAACAGCTAGATAAGAATCTTTATTATTATATAAAACTCTAAAGGTATTTTCAGTAGAGAAACTGGCAGCTCTTGGAGAGCAACTGGCAGCTCTTGGTGTTAGCCAGGAGCGCATTTATAAGCAAGGGGAAAAAAACTACTAATTTTTAAAATCCTCACCCAAGGATATTTTTCCATTGATTTTTAGAGAGAGTGGAAGAGAGAAGGAAAGACAGAGAGAAACATCGATCTGAGAGAAACACATTGATTGGTTGCCTCCTGCACATGCCCTGACCAGGGCCCGGGCCAGGGAGGAGCCTTCAACTGAGGTACGTGCCCTTGACTGGAATTGAACCCAGGACCCTTCAGTTTGCAGACCAACACTCTTATCCACTGAGCCAAACGGGCTAGGGCAGCAAGGAAATTTTTGAGATCATTCCTAAAGTGCTATGAAAATTTGCCCGTTCAATCTCATCCTACTTTAGCAAAGATGCCTTAAGAATTTCATATGGGGGGAAAAAGGCAGAAAGAAAAACCCAAACCTGAGGGCCCAAGGCCACCTATCAAAAACTTTCTGATTGATATTGTATGCAGGCAGCACTGGTGGGTTCATTCATTTTAGTCAGGGTGCAGTGTGGGTTGTCTTCTCTAACTGGAATAAAATGGGAATGGTGGAAACTGATTAGAGAAATGTTACTGTCTTAAAAAGTGATATTTGGAAGTATACTTGAATACAAAAATCATGTGAGACATTATGGTAAAAATAACTCCCTCATCCTTCATCTTAGAATTCAAATTATGAGAGTATACAACAGACGGCAAGAAGCATTGCTGAGCAAGCTCATGAGCTGGCCTATGACCCAAATTATATGTCACCTTTTGCACAGTTTGCATGTGACAACGGACTGAATGTGAGAGGTAAGCATTCTTTAGGAAGGTCATAGGGACATAGTAAGATGGGAACATTCTAAGCTGTAGGGTGAGGTAAACTGGAGCACTAGGGTGGGTCTGTTGAGATGTTCTCTCTTAGCTGTGAGCGGTGGCTTTGAGCTCGGTCATTAGGCCTTAACACTGGAAGACAAGAGCAAGTGCATGTCATCATGTCTTCCCCCACAGAGGACGCCCTTCAGAGCTAAACTTCATAGGTTACAGAGGCAGGCGGAATCTGAAGCCCTTTATTGCCACCACTGCACTGCTTGGACCTCAGCCCAAAAGGCCTCCAAGCTCTGCCTGGAAGGACTGGACATTCCCAGCAGTTTAACATTCTGCCCTTCACGGGGCTGACATTTTACTTCTCCCTTCCTCTGGCTTTGTGGAACTCGTTGACAGTATTTGCCTGCCAAACTGCCACAGCAGGGTTTGAAGAGGGAAGTAATGTTAACCTGTCCTTGCTTGAAGAGCCCTTCTATCTACTAAGTGATATGTAACTTTGGGAGCAGGCCAGTAGCTCCGTCTTGGAGCTGGGATGATATGTTGGTGGTAACATATCAGAACTAGTACAGTTGGTCAGTTTCTTGCTAGTATAATATTATGACATGTAAAGCATTTCTTAGCCTTCCAGGAAATATTAAAATAGGAAAAAGCACATGCCATAGCTGTTTGGCAGATTAGAATATAAGATTGTTCCTAATTTCAAAACAGTGGGTATGTTTGTCTAAATTAGGATTATGGATAGAAACATGTAACTTTCTTGTCAGGCAGAATTTATCTTTTTTTTTTTTTTTACCAAGCAACCTACATGGCTACTGCTTCAGGCAGAATTTGTCATAACCAGACTTTCTTTATTGTGATTGCTATAAACAGAGGAGGTAGTGGCCATTTTATCAGAGCTACTGTTTTAAAGAGCAGGGAAGGTTTTTTTAAGTGTCAGTTAAGTTACATGTAATTTCTTGATGTTTTCATTCCTCTCTTTTTTTAAAAAAAAAAAATATTTTTTTTATTTCAGAGAGGAAGAGAGAGGGAGAGATAGAAAACATCAGTGATGAGAGAGAATCATGAATTGGCTGTCTCCTACATGACCTGCCACTGGGGATCGAGCCCTCAATCCAGGCATGTGTCCTGACCAGGAATCGAACCGTGACCTCCTGGTTCATAGGTTGACACTCAACCACTGAGCCACGCCAGCTGGGCTTTATTTCTCTTTATCAAATATTTTTTTCCCTCTACTAAAATATATTGACAAATCAAACCTTCGTGAATTGTAAGCATTTGTCTCCTAGAACTTACTTAGGCTTACAGTTTTGATTGACTTTTCTTTTTAAGATACATGACTACATTTTCATTTTTGTTTTAGGTGGAAAGCCAGATGACATCACCGTCCTTCTTTCCATAGTGGCTGAGTATACAGACTGACACACCTAGGTGTCAATTCCTGCCTTTCCTTCCATCATCCCAAATTCTCCCCAGCCGTGTGTGCTGATCCTGCTGGCAGGACCACATTTCTTTGCCACTGATCTCAATGGCCAGTGATGTAAGCCTTTTTGCCTGTCTTTTTGAGACCCCATTGAGATCTTTGTTGAGAACCACTACTGTCATTCACTAGCTCATATCTGCCAGCAACTTTGAAGAGAATCAAGATTTGAAGATTGGCCTTCACTTCTCATTGTCCTTTCCATGATGGGATGGGAGGTTTTCAAAGCTAAAAAGGCTATTACTTTTCAAAAATGCTTGAAGTATTGAAGAAAATGAGTAATGTTGGTAAAGTGAATTCAAAATTACAGTGTGTAAAAGTCTAACACAAATTCTATGTTATGGTACATCTCCTAGAAACATATATTATTCATCAACAGAAATGTAGAAATGTTACACGTGTACTATACAGTCTTTGTTATGATGACTGGGTGTGGCTTTGTGTTTTCATTATAAACTCCTATTTTTCAGGGGCTTATAATTCTGCTCTAAAACATTGCTCTAGATTATGAAATCTTGATCCAGGAGCTTTTTTTCTTACAAATTGGAAGAAAATTTCAGTTTAATTCTATGGATGCAAAAGTCTCATGGTTTTTAAAAGATGCTTTGATCAAAGTTTTGGCAGTTTATTGATTCATCCAAGTCACAGGCTGGTGGCCTGAACTGCAGGAAGAGTAGGGAGACTCTTTACCAAAATTTTAATGGGAATGTTACTCAAGATTGTAGAACTCCTCAAAGCTAAGGAATTTAATGTTATGACTAAAGTCCTCCCAGCTGTCTGACATGATGCCCCTGTGTGGGAGCTCTAGGCCCATAGGCCTAATGGGTTGAGAATGGACAGCTGTTATTTTGAATTTTAAAGGTGATGCTACTCATAGTCTCACTCAGACCCTTTAGTAGTAGCCTTGCTTTCTGTAGAGCATGCACCAAATTCAGGGGGTCCATGTGGAAGGAGCACTGTGAGCAGTAGCAGCAGCACAAGAGTCCATGAGGAAAACTAGTGATGATCTGATATTTGCATTTGCCCTACACAGAAATTTTGGGGTTTCTGAATCAAGCTTAATGTTTACAGTTTCCAAATAGCCATCTTGCAGTGTATAGTTTCCTTATAAAACTATCCCACATTCAGTTTTCCCATTATCTGCAAGTTCAAACTTATTTTTAAGGTTTGTGTATAAGTCAACTGCTGTAAAGATATATATTTTTGGGTCAGTCTTTTTTCTTCATTAACTTGGTGGTAGAAAAATATAGTTAGCAATCCTTAAATTAAAGCCATGTTTTATATATAAGTCAGGTAACATTGGTGTATAGATGAGAATGCAATTAAACCTGATGAGAATCTACTTGAGAATATAGAAAGTCTCTTTCTCTAAAGGAGATACATACTCCCTGGTTTATTGCATTAAAGTTTATGTTTGAGGTTACCTCAGCTTGTTTTAAAAGATTTTGTTTTGTGAATTTGTACTGTATATTTGAGTAACTGTCAAGCTTTTGTTTTATTTAAAATTGTTTAACATGTACCATGTACATGTCATTACTATATTTCAATGCATCATGCTTGTAACAGGCATTTCATTTATAATAAGAATGAGTTATTCATTTGTAAGCCGTTCAGTAATTTATCTACTATTCCTAAATTGGCATAATGTTAGATATCTATTTTGAATCACCTTTAATTACATGTCAGAATGCCTTAACTACCCTAACTTGACAGAACAGTTCTTTGGTAGAGGAGATGGGGGTGTGGAGGGAGACTGTTTAAGTAATGAGGACGAACCCATTGTGCTGTGATAAAACACAGAAGCCAGAGTGGCAAGTGGCAGGGTATTTATTTTGCACAAACTATTTGCAGTCTCTGTGTATTTTTAAAAGTAAAGAAAGTTGCATCCAGAAGGGTTTTGTTGCAAGAAGTACATTTATACTTGGGCTGATGACATAGTTCTTTTATTGGATTTCTAATTATTTCTGGTCAGAGGTACATAGCCTATGATCTGGATATATTTTGCATTAATTTTCCAATGCCTACACTTGATTCATGGTAGAGCAGTGCTGATTAAGTCACTGGCTTTGCTCTCATTTAACCCATCAAACACAGTCTTTGTAAAGCTAGATTGGTGGTGTTCTAACACAACTTATTTTATCAACTCACCTTTTTTGAGAAATTATTGTTAGAAATTTACAATATGTTTGTTCCAGTGATGTCGAATTTAATGGGACAAGAATTGAGTTTCATCATGGAACTAACTTTTGGACCTGGCCTGTAAATTTAGTAATACAAAATATTTTCTCTTTTCCCTGTCCTTTTTGTGTTATGCACTTAATTTTTTGACTGCCAGTGGTCAGTTGGAGTGCTGCTATCAAGTAACTCTCCTTCCACTCTCAGTAGTTAGAGGCTGTGTTGGACCCATGCTGGAATTTTCCAGTCACAGGACCCAAGTCTCTGTGGGGTATAACTGAGATATGCCACTTGGTGGGTCTGATTCTGAACTTGATGTGTGTGTTAATTGTATTTTAAATCAAGCAGTATAAAAAAGACACACACACATTTGCCTCATGTAATGGACTTTTATAACAAAAGAGAATTTGGATTTCTAATTTACAAAAGGCAAATTATTTCTCTCTCTGGATGCACCAAAGACCAGTAAAGTTTATAGCTTTTCCATCTATATTTATAAAGCAATACTGTATTATAAAAAATCAATATTTTTATCACATGCTTGAAATTTTTATTTTGTTCTGTTTTAAAATGTGCATTCTAAACATATCAGAACCTTATTTCTTCCTGTGAACTTAAGCTGCCTGCGCACAAAAAATATTTACCGAATGGATATGCAGTAGAGCCCTAGGCTCTTAAAAAGTGAAAGAAGAAATGAAGGGGAAAACAAGTTATTTGTCCTGAATTACTGTACTGGCTTGACATGGTCGATGGGTACTAAATCACAAAAGAATCCATTCCAGGTGTGTATGTCTGGGGGTTGGGCTGTATCTAGATTAGCAGCTAGATTTCAAGCTTTGCATGATGGGAGTGTCTCTCCTATCAGCTACATTTGTTTTGGATAGAACAGTAGCCTTCAGTACCACCTTCAGTACCACCAACCTACCACATCAAGTAACAAGGCAGGAATTGTGGGAATTTACTGAGTCCGATTGTGAGCGTTTTGGAGATTGTAAACAAGATTGACTCGAACTATAAGTGTGTGTACTTTGGAATAAATTCTTCGTTCCTTGTCACCTTATACCAGCTATCTTTGGTAGAAGCTATAGCATCAAATTTCCCTGGAAACAATCACATTTTTGCATTTGAAAAATTTTACAATATCAAACAAAAATACGAAATCTGCTTATAAACTAAAAATATGAAACAACATTTGGATTTTATTCATTAAAAGAAACCTTTGTAAAATTGAACTTCTCAACTAAAAATTGGCAGTGTCAATGTCAAAATTTTAACGGTTAGCAGGTAGTTTGTGGCAAAGATGGCTAAATAATGAAGCAAGTTTGAATTTATATATACTAATGAGCTGCTTTTTTCTGTTGAGACTATCATTATTTGTCTTACCCAAAGGCAATGACCTGAATTGGATGTCTGAAATATAACTTATGCAGGAATAGTTCTGTAAATACATTTAAATAAACTGTAAAGATATTTAATAAATATAGTATTTATACTAATCTGTGTACTCCTCTTAATTGAAATAGTAACTAAATAAGACACCAACCCTGACACTAAGTTTGTTGGTCTCTATCAAGTCCTCATTTCTAACCCTCTTAGTCAGCCTAGCAGTGACTCTGAACTTGGTAGCTATTATTTTGTCTTTTACTTGTTCTCTGCATTAGCTCTTTTTCACCAGCTGGTTTACTATATCAGTTTATCTTCCTCAAAAATTCATCAAAATGGACTGATAATTCAATGTAAAATACACATGGTTTCTTAGCTGAGAAGGCTTTTGCATCTTCTACATGGTATGAAGTGAAAGCACAGAAAAATCTGGTGTCGTTTAAATTTAGCATTCTGTATCTAAAATCCAGATTAAATACAGTTTAACAGTATAACTGTCTTTTACAGATTAGTGCAGCATCCAGGCAATTACTGATGATGATGTCTCCAGGACCTAATCCCCCCTGCCCATTTCCAAGAGTGAGCCAAAAACTTTCATCCTCTGCAAGGAGATCTATAGTTGCCCGAGTATCATGTGAAATGCAGTGTTAGTCACCAGTGTAATCAGAAGATACATAAAACTTTAGCCTACATGTGAAAGAATTGCTTGAAATTATGTGGGTATTGCCAGTTTCCACAAAAAGCCCATTTTCATTCACTGAGCAACATTTTGGGATGAACTTGAGTTTTTATTAGGTTATTGTGGGTAGCTCTGACTCATTACTGAGCTACAAGAGCCAAATTCATTCTGGTTTTAGTTAGAAGTCTTTCACAGTTCTAAAGTTGACTGATCCACTCAGCCACCTTTGTTTATGAATTCCTCACAAAATCTGAAGTACAATTGCTTACCAGTTAACATTTCTTTGGGATTGGGTGGTTTCACAAAGACTTAACAGTAAGATGTTACAGAAGTCTAGTTTGTCAGGTTATAATTGACTTTTAAACAGGTTTGGAGGAGGGAGAGGCTTACATCATCAGATATTACATAAGAATGCTTTTGTGCCAGATATTTTAGTCTGTGCAGGTAACAAGATTATTAAAGGGGCAAAGAACAGAAATACTCATTTTACATTTCATTCCACTCCAAATCCGGGCTTTTTTGACAATGGAGGTAAGTGCTCTATGTCAGATATACAGAAATAACTTTTTGGCATCACTTCTATTAAGTTCTTTTTTGCTTTACACTACAGAAAATCGCATCTGAAAATCAGGATAATTTAAAGCTATCACAAATAAATATATATTTACAATATATAAAATATATTTACAATATATAAAAAGACTCCAAAGTGAGGGAGGTAGCTATATACCAGGTGTACCAGTAAATAATACAGATTTTGTAATCAAAGAAAACACGGTAATTTCAAGAGAAAAATCAAAAGTGCTCTATTCAAAGTAATGTCCATCGCTAGCTACACATTTCTCCGTCTTTCAGGTAATTTGTGGATACCACCCCAATAGAACTTTCCTTGTTTTGAGGCAAACCATTCAGAGACCCAATTTCCCACTTCTTCGTACGTTTTGAAGTGCCATGGATGGAAACAAGTGGTAATCTGAAGAAGCAAGGTTTGGTGAAAATGGTGGCTGGGTTAATACTTCTCAGGCAAGATCTTTTAACATGTCTTTAACTGGTTTTGAAGTGTGTGCTGGTGCGCTATCATGAAGCAAAATTACTTTGCCGTGTCTTCTGGCATATTCTGGTCGTTTCAAAGCGTGGTTCAAATTATTTGTTGTCAGTAGCGATCAGTATTAACAGTTTCACCTAGTTTTAGAAGCTCATAATACACCACACTTTCCTGATCCCCCAAATGCAGAGCATTGTCTTCTTTCCAAAGGGATTTGGCCTTGCAGCTGATGGTTGACCTGGATCAGCCCATGATTTTGTGTGTTTGGGATTCTCAAAATCCATTTTTCATCACCTGTCATAATTTGGTGCAAAAAAGACTTTCTTTTGTGCCTTTGAAGTAACATTTCACTGATGACTTTTCAGTTTTCCATTTGTCTTTCATTCAGTTGATATGGCATCCATTTTCCTTCCTTTAAAATCTTTCCCATTGATTGGAAATTGTTTGCTGAGCAACATTTAATGTTGTTAGAAGTTCTGAGTTTGACATGCATTTTCATCTAATAATGCTTGTAATTATTGGTCTTCAAACTTTTTTGGTTGACCTGTATGTTCTTTGTCTTTCATATCGAAATCATCACTTTTTAAAGCATTTAAACCAGCGTTCACAAGTATCTTGAGGTGGAGCATGTTTACCATAAGCTTCCTGAAGTATACAATAACTTTCAGCAGCACTTTTCTTCACAATAAATGAATTAAAACTTCCCGCAAATGCTCTTTTTTTGGCATGAAATTCGACATTTTTAAGAGTAAAAATATCTATGATAACACCTTCAGAAAATTTTACATATGAAGTTTTGAAACTTGTCAATATAACAAAACAGGATACATACCAAATCGCATATATCAACATATGGGTAACTATATATTGAAAAAATCCACATTATTAACCAGTACATCTAGAATTTTTATTCTTGACTCCCTCCCCCAGGGATTTTTGCTTAAAATCATACTATAAAAAGTAGTGACCCATATCATGGCACTACACAAGAAGACTGCATAACTATGTCTGAAAGCACCAAAATTCAAATGTTTGCAATCAAATACAAAAATACCTGTTAGTCATGAAACTCTACAAGCAGTACTGGTGCACTCCAAATGACTGCTGAAGAACGTTTAAATATCTTTTAGCCTAGCCAGTATGGATCAGTGGTTGAGCATTGACCTATGAGCCAGGAGGTTATAGTTCTATTCCCTGTCAGGCACATGCCTGGGCTGCGGGCTCTATCCTCAGTGTGGGGTGTGCAGGAGGCAGCCAATCAATGATTCTCTCTCATCATTGATGTTTCTATCTCTCCCTTCCTCTCTGAAATCAATACAAATATATTTTAAAAATAAATAAATAGCCCTAACCAGTTCGGTTCAGTGGCTAGAGTGTCAGCCTGCAGACTGAAGGGTCCCAGATTCAATTCCAGTCAAGGGCATGTACCTTGGTTGCGGGCAAACCCCCAGTGGGAGGTGTGCAGGGCAGTTGATCAATGTTTCTCTCTCATTGATGTTTCTAACTTTCTATCCCTCTCTCTTCCTCTCTAAAAAATCAATAAAATATAATAAAAGAGTAATATGCAAATTGACCCTCCGATACACCTAAGCCACGCCCACCAGCCAATCAGAGCAACTGTATGCAAATTAACCCAGCCAAGATGGCAGCTGGCAGCCAAGGCACTAGAGCAAACAGGAGGCTTCCATTGCACCAGCCATGGAGGAAACTGCCTGCCTAGGCTGGCTGGGCCTCTGCTCAAAGCAACAATGTTTCAATTATAGAAGCCACAGAGCTGAAGCAAACAGGAAGCTTCATTGCCTGCCTAGGCCTCCGCTCAAGGCAACAAAGTTTCAATTATAGAAGATAAATAAACCCCAGAAACCTGATTCCAGCCAGGCTCACTGGGACATTGGGTCAATAGGAGCTGTGGGCAGCCTGAAAACGGCCATCAGCCCCTCACCCAGGCTGGCCAGGCACGCTAGCAGGTGGACATCCCTCGAGGGGTCCCAGACTGCGAGAGGGCACAGGCCGCGCTGAGGGACCCCCCCAAGTGCACAAATTTTTGTGCACCAGACCCCTAGTTTAAATAAATAAGTAAATAAATAAATACCTTTATAAAATTGGCAAAGAAAATGCTAAAAGCTTTAACGTGAACATGCATTGAAAAATTCTAATGAGCCTTTTTCCTGCACAGAAAGCTGCTTTCTAAGTCGTATAATGGATTTAAAGCAAATTACATATAGTTAACAAGCAGCTATTTCTACATATGGTTGTGGTACGAGATGAAGATGTTTAGAAAAGCAGAAGTCCATCCTGCTTTTCAAGGGTCCAAGACAATATAGACTTAAGTGTGAAATGTGTTTGAGGTGTGTCAGTAAATGGGGTGGGGGGTGGGGTAACTCAGCTGTCATTAAATGTTAGAATATGTAAAAACTGCCATTATTCATTTCCTTTTCACTGTCACTTGCTGTTGCCAGACGGTTGAAAGGGTTGTCACAGTGTTCTTGCTGGTCAGAAAAAACTGCTCTAAAGAACATGCAAGAAAACTGGAGGGGGGGAAAGTAACTGTACTGTTTATTCAAAGTAAAAGTTCTCATTAAGTGCTCCAGGGCATGGCCCCTTACCAAAAACTTGGCCAGTGTGGTCACCCTAACTTTGATGGCAATGGTTCATGAAACAGCTACCCAAAACTTTCACAATTGGACCAATGCATTCTCTAAAACAGAATCCTTCCCCCAAAGGCACACAGTTTGGGATCAGTGATCTGCTTCTGACTCCCCTACCTGAGCCATTTAAACTAACACCAGGGTTGTAGGAGATAGAGGACAAAGGCAGATTCTGCAGGCAATTCTGCTTGACTCCCATCTTCTCCTTTTTCTCCTCCTGTGACAGAAGTGAACCCCCTTTCCCAGCTAATGCCCATCCTTTCCTCCCTGCTGCCTCACAGTCTCCCCTCTACTGGATAGGAATATAAGCATCTAAACTAATAAAAGTGAAATAGTAAAATTAACCGTTTCTCCGAGACAGGGTAAGCCACGCCCACCAGCCAATCAGAGCAGCTGTATGCAAATTAGCCCAGCCAACATGGAGGCCACCACTCACAGACCTGAGTAAACGGCAGTTTCCATTGCGGCAGGAGCGAAAGTCAACCTGCGCCCGCTCAGCTCAGCTCCGATTAAACTGGCTCTAGCGAAACACACCTTTGAAACAATATAACAATCATAGAATCCTCGGGAGCTGAAGAAAAGAGCAGCCCGGGCCTCACCACTAAGTAACATTGTGTCATTATAGACGCTGCTGCGAGGTGAAACAGAGAGGAGGGTTAGTTAGCCGGCTTAAAGGAACAGTGTATCAATTATAGGACATAAACCTCACAAACCTGCGTCCAGCTGGCCTTGCTGGGATGCTGGGTCAATGGGAGCTGTGGGCAGCCTTAAAGCCCCTCACCCAGCCTGGTCAGTCACGCCAGCAGGTGGACATCCCCCGAGGGCTCCCAGACTGCGAGAGGGCACAGGCCGGGCTGAGTGCACAGAGCGGCTGCAGGGCGAGACAGCGCAGGACCCAGGACCCATGAGTGGGAAAGAGGCGGCAGGGTTGGAGGGCACCGGGAAGCGGGTAAGAGGCAGCAGGGTTGGAGGGCACCGGGAAGCGGGTAAGAGGTGGCAGGGGGTCTGTGGCCTGCTTGGCAGCTGTCCAGGCCCTTGGAGGGGC
>PVJC01016770.1:0-33312 GCA_004026665.1 Murina feae | reverse complement strand
ATGCTCTAATAGAAATAATAATAGATAAATAATAATAATTGCTACATAAGTGATAATAGGTTTGCATGAATTGTTTATGAGTGTAGTGTGATTTTCCACATTTTATAGATGAAAAACTGAGGCACAAAGAGTTTAAGTAACTTGTCCATTATCAAGCAGTTAATAAGGAAGGAAGCCAGAGTTGAAGAATAGGCAGTGTGACATTTTCCATGTTGCTATTCTGTTTTCCAGCAGGAGCACATAGTTTTCCCCCAATTTAAAGATCACTCAAAAAGTCACATATGAAGTCAGGTTTTGCAAGCAATTTACTCAAGGTAACCTAGCCCCCAAAGCAGATAACAGCTCTAGTCTTCTATGTAAAGCAGCTGTCTCTTTTTATCTAGAATAATTAATTAAAATAGGTTATTCTGATCTACAAAGCTGTAGAGGATCTGAATCCTGACTGCTTTAGAGATTAATTCTCCAGACTATACTGTCATGATCATCAAAGTGCTTATGCTAGTATTTCCCAGATTTGAACTTTGGGAAATCAAATACACCTCTCTTTATTCTCACAATGTAATTTTCAGGCAAGCTCCTTGATAAAATGGAATTTAGGTCAAATATCTCATATTCAAGCAGGTTCTTTGTATATGGAATAAGGAAGTGCATTAAGAAGGAAAGAGAAAGACCTCAATTTATTTTAATCTTATATTGTACTAGGGGCCTGGTGCACAAAAATTTGTGCACTCAGGGGGGTGGGGTCCCTCAGCCCAGGGCTGTGCCCTCTCACAGTCTGGGACCCCTCGGGGGATGTCCACCTGCTGGCATGCCTGGCCAGCCTGGGTGAGGGGCTGATGGCTGTTTGCAGGCTGGCCAAGTCCACCAGTGGGAACCCTCACCCTATGGGGGTGTGGCCAGCCTGGGTGAGGGGCTGAGGGTTGTTTTCAGGCTGTGCACAGCTCCCATTGACCCAATGTCCCAGCGAGGCTGGCTGGAATCAGGTTTCTGGGGGTTTATTTATCTTCTATAATTGAAACTTTATTGCCTTGACCAGAGGCCCAGCTGGCCTAGGTGGGCAACGGAAGCCTCCTGTTTGCTCTAGCTCTGTGGCTGCTGGCTGCCATCTTGGCTGGATTAATTTGCATATAGCCACTCTGATTGGCTGGTGGGCGTGGCTTGGCTGGTGGACATGGCTTAGGTGTCTCGGAGTGGTGGTTAATTTGCATATTACTCTTTTAGTAGATTATTAGATTAGATGAGCATGTGTTATGCTTAATGAAGAACACTTATATACCATAAAAAATGGATATTGCTCCTTGACTACTGTAGCTCTCAACTTGGTGTGCTATTGCAAGCTAAGAGTTTCATAGTCCCACTAGAATAATGAAACAAATATATATTTTATCCTATTTTGTATTCTTTACTTCTCTCTTTTCTTCTTTTCCTTCATTAAAAGAAAGTCAAACAGAGATCATACTTACTTTAGGTGGTAAAATAAATAATTTTTATTTTTTAAGTAGTTGTCCCCATCAAAATCAAACAAATGTTAAGCAGGAAAACAAAACAAAACACCAACCCCTCCCCCTCTGGTTTTCTCTCACTTAGATGCTGTGCCCAGATTCAACATTTTGATTTGATAATGAAGAAGAATGTAATCTGCTGAAGAATTATATTAACATAAAAATACACTAGAACTTTTCACAAAATGCATAGCAAACATTATAGCACATAGTCTAGAGCTTTAATTAACATGTTTGTTAAATGCCATTTTTTTTTGAGAAGACACTATCAACAAAGAAAAGACTTTCCCTAACACGGTTAATGCAATAGCTCACCTTCCTTTAGGAGAGATTCTGACACACTATTGAGCTCTGTAATTCTGCTGGGAACCAGTTCTCACCATTCTGCCACCCAGGCTTTCAAAATCAGGACAGAGGAGAAGACAGTAGTTTTTACTACTGCACAATCTATTCCAAACAGTGGACTAGGGAATTTGCATGCTGAATGTCCCCTTTCAATTTTCATATGCCTACCCCTTCCCTGTCATTTAATTTGTATTTATTCACCAATCAAAGTTGTTTTCTGGATGCCTCACTTGCATGAGTGAGTCACAGAGTAATTACAGGAAAGTAAAGTGGTTTTAGGAATGAAGACACCATTTACACCAATGAGTGTGGGTATCACCTTCTGTCTCTTGTTTGCTATTTAGACCTGTCACCCTGCAAGCTGTTGGAAGGCTCCAGACACCACAGTTATACCTTTGACAAATCACAGCAGATTTTACTGCTTTGGAGGACTTTCTTGAGGTTGAGCAGAAAAGTCGTAAGAAACCTGAGATACAAAAGCTTGATTCAAGATTACATATAAAGAACAAAAAGTTAGGAACTGACAGACAAAATGAAGGGATCAGGTTAAAAAGAAAACAAAAAGTTACCTTTTATTTTTGGAGAGGACTGAATTTTATTTCAAGTATTTGCTACAGGGTTCTCTCCTTAGAGATTTAGGTTTAGCACTTGAGCACAGAGGAGCAAGTTTAGTAAAGATATCTTTGGGGATCATAGAAACAGTACTAATGCCAGATATTTAAGTGATATCATGTATGCATTTTTAAAAATGTGGCAGAATCTCTCTATATAAAATCTTAATATGCAAATAGACCAAATGGCGGAACAACTGAACTGAACTGGTTGCTATGACATGTGTTGACCACCAGGGGGTGTGTGCAGAACATGGTGAGCGTTGGCTTTGGCGGGATGGTGGAGCAGATGAGCAGGGATGCCAGACCAAGGCAGAGCTCCTGTTGCTGTCATCAGGGTGAGCCTCTGGTGGTTACTAAAAATTCTTTGCTCCATGCGCTGTGGTCTCTCTGGGCGCTGGCACCTGCTGCTGGCTCTGGCCCCTCTCACACCCACCGCTGGCAATGGAGCCATTGCTCACATCCACTGCTGGCGCACAGCGCTGGTCTGATCACTTGGTGTTGTCAGTGGGTGCAAGCAGTGGCTGCCACCCCAATCGTCCAAGAACTTCTCCACCTCCCTCTGCTCTTGAGGGGTGACTGGGGAAGCAGCCACCACTTGCACCTGCTACTGGCGCCGGACCCAATTGCTTCGTGCTATCAGTCAGTGTGAGTGGGGCCAGCACCATCAGCATGTGGAGCTCCAGCGGGAGTGAGGCTGCTGGCTGAGAGGGACCAGGGGCCTCGGTGGGTGGGAGGGGCTGCAGGGCATGAAAGATGGGCCAAGACCTGCCTCTGTGCCTATCACAGCCTTGCGGCCCACAGTTCCTTTCAAGGTGCACTAGACCTCTAGTGTATTCATAATTTAAGTGGCTTAGTTAGGAACTGATTGTGACTCCCTAGACATTTGAAAGTCTTTCTCAATGAGCTCACTCTCTCATTCCCTTAAACCATTTTCCCACTGGGGGTGATTTTATCCCCAGGGTGCATTTGGCAGCGTCTGAAGACAATTTTAGTTGACACAACTGGCCTAGGAATGTGCTACTGGTATGGAGTTTGCAGAGGCCAGGGATGCTGCTAAATATTCTACAATGTTTAGGACAGCCTCTTGCAAAAAAGGATTATCTTGCCCAAAATGTCCATAGTGCCAAGGCTGAGAAGCTCTGCTTTAGGCCCTCTTTGCAATCCTGTCCCCTTCCCACTATCCCATTACTGCTTTATTTTGAAGAGAAGTTGATTTTGGCTCGTATTTCACAGAAAAAAATAGAGGTTATCCACATGACTCCCTCAACTCCTCCCATTTATCCACAAACTTGTTTGCACTGAAAGGCTCTCCCTTTACAGCTCTTACCCTCATTTCTCTAGTTCTGAAAAAGAGGTACTCCTTTTGCTTTCCAAGGCTAATTGATTCATTTGTGTTCTGGATTTCACTCCTGCCAGGCCTGCTTCATCACTTCTCTCTTTATCTTTTTCTTTGATCCCAAACCTTTTATTCTCCATTAGTTCAAGACTTACTGATTAAATATAAATCCTTTCTTTGTAGCTTTTCTCCTTGCTTCACACAGAAGTTTTTCAAAGACACTTTCAGTTGCTACCTCTACTTCTTCAAATCTAGATTCCATTAGTCCAGTGGTTCTCAACTTGTGGGTCATGATCCCTTTGGGAGTTGAACGACCCTTTCACAGGGGTCACCTAAATACATCCTGCATATCAAATATTTACATTACAATTCGTAACAGTAGCAAAATTACAGTTATGAAGTAGCAACAAAAATAATTTTATGGTTGGGGGTCACCACAACATGAGGAACTGTATTAAAGGGTCGTGACATTAGGAAGGTTGAGAACCACTGCATTAGTCCCTTACATTCCTATTCAGCAACTATTCCTCCTTTAACTGTGTATAGCATTAGTTATCTCTAGCCCTAGCCCTAACTGTAGCCCTAACTGTAATCCTAATGTTAGCCCTACTCCTAGTTCAAACCACCTCAGAATTCAGTAGCTTAATAATAAGTATTTATTATTGTTCACAAATCTATGAAATATCTGGAAAATTCTTATGGTCTCAGTTGAGCTCATGAATGTATCTATTGTCAGTGGTATGTTTGGTATGCGGGATACAACAAGAATGAGTGGAAATGGAGGCCTCTTCAGGCCTAGGGTTGGGACTCCATAATGATGCTTCCAGCAGGAGTCCCAGACCAACCAAAACAGGGGGTAAGGAATCAGACTCCCTGTCTTGATGGGAGAAGGTGATAGTCATGTTGCAAAGGGTGCTGATACAGTGAAAGGTGCAGGATAGAGCCATATTTGCAAGTAGTCTTCCAATCATGTTAAAATTACTAGCAATCTAATGTTCAAAATCAACCCTAATTTCACATTTCACGTTTTCCTTGATTTTGTGATGCCTTCAATAGAACAATTTCTTTGGAAATTTCACCCTAATGTTTGCCATAGCACTACTGTCTTTAATGGTCCTCTGACTCTCTGATCACTCTTGGTAACTTTGATTATCCCTACCACAACTGATACAGACTATTGTAAAGAGTTTCTTTCCTTGGCCTTTTTAGTCTATAAACACTTATTTGGAAGACTTATCTCAACCATGTGTTTATTCTGTCACTTTTATTTCTAGCATAGCACATTTTTTAAAAAAAATACATTTTGATTGATATTTAGATAAAGGGAGAGGAGGTAGAAACATGGATGAGAGAGAAACATCAATCAGCTGTTTCCTACTGTGCATCAAGCCCAAAACCTGGTCATGTGTCCTGACCAGGAATTGAACCAGTGACCTCTTGGTGCATGGATGACACTCCATCCACTGATCTACACCAGCTGGGCAAGCATAGCACATTAGTTGTAGACTTACATCCCTATTTGCATATTCCAAATCTTTATCCAAGACTGAATTTATTCTCTTCTTCATTACCTGGTTCTCTTCAAAATATCTAGTTTCCTAGCCAGTTATTTTTGACTCTTCCTTTTTTCTCATTACTTCCAACCCTGTAAGCACTATATTCCAATGTAGTGATTTATTAAATTCTATTGATTTATAGCAACAACTCAATTAAACAAATATTTACCCAGTGCTTACTATGCTCCAGCCTTTATGAAGCATAGATTACATACTACACACTATGCTAACTGATGATAAATAATATGGGAAGATCTACATTTGAGAAAGGGGAAGATAGGAAATACCATTGGGTGTTGTAATTTTACTTTAGGTTGTTAGGAAGATCTGCTGAGGAGATGATAAGTTATGAAAGACCCAAAGGAGGTGAAAGAATGAAGCTACCTGGAAGTACATTACAGGTCAAGAGAAAAGCAAGGGTAAGCCCTGTTATGCAGGTTGTGTGAACATATGAGGAACAGAAAGGAAGCCAATGTGACTTACAGAAAGCAGTAGTTATAATCTAATATTTTTGCAAAGTTACATTTTATTTTTAAATATACTTATACTAGTGGCCCAGTGCACGAAATTCATGCACATTAAAAGGGGATTAATTAGAGGAAATATTTTAATATTGCTATTTGCCCTTTCTCTATAATAGAAATGTCAGAGATTTTAAAAAAATTAGTAAAATGTATATGAAAATCTCCCTCCTGTCAGAGTCTGGGGTGCACCATGAACCCAGAGTCAAGTCTTCAACCACCCATGTGCACCTCAAAATCGCTCAAGACCCAAACCTGGACGGCCCCCCTTCATTGGGCTAGATCCAGACCTGGCCGGTCCCACCCTGTCAAGCCCTGGCAGGTGGGATGGGGGGTGCAGCCTCAGGTCCCCTGGGTGCCAGGGTAGGGAGGCATGGCCTGAGGTCCCTCATCAAGCCCTGATGGGCAGAGGGAGTGGCCTGTGATTCCCCCAGCCTGGCACGGGGAAGGGGGCACAGCCTGAGGTCCCCTGGCCTGGTGCCAGGGCAGGGGGCATGGCCTGAAGTCCCCCGGCCTGGCACCAGGGAAGAGGGTGCAGCCTGAGTTGCTCTGGCCTGGTGCCAGGGTGGAGGGAGCAGCCTGAGGTCTCCTGTCAAGCCCCATGCAGGAGGTGGGTGGGCGAGCAGCCTCAGGTCCCTGCTGATTGCTCCTTAAGGCTCATTATGGGAACTTAGCCTCAGCTGTGGGTGCAAATTGACTGGAGTGATGGTCAATTTGCATATTCCCTCTTTATTATATAGGATATTTCTATTAATATTTACACTCCTTTATGTCCTCCTTATCAATAAGGCAGTAACCTAGCAAATCTTTTTTTCTTTATTTCCTATCCCAACTCTACCTTCCAAATTGATAGCTTTTTATTTATTTTATTAAATACATTTTATTGATTTTTGACAGAGAGGAAGAAAGAGGAATAGAGAGTTAGAAACATCGATGAGAGAGAAATATTGATCAGCTGCCTCCTGCACACTCCCCACTGGGGATGTGCCCGCAACCAAGGTACATACCCTTGTCTGGAATCGAACCTGGGACCCTTGAGTCCTTAGGCTGATGCTTTATCCACTGAGCCAAACTGGTTAGGGCCAAATTGATAGCTTTTTAAATTTAACTTTATATTATTATTTTTAAATTACTAATATTTATATTTAACTCTTTTGCTACAAAAATTCTCTAGTATTTTTTTTTAGAGATTTTTATAGGATCTGCCTTTCTGAATGATAATTTGGCTGGACATAAAATTTAATATTTAGAACATTAGTATATAAATTCAGTGTTACCTTGTGGATGAAGAATCTAATTGAGGTTACTGAATTAGTTAATAAATATTATAGGACACCCAATTAAATGTGAATTTCAGATAAACAACAAATATTTTTTATAAGTATGTCCCATGCAATATCCAATTTAAGACATACTAAAAGTCTATCCATTGTTTATCTAAAGTTTATAGATTGACTGGGCATCTTGTATTTTATCTGGTATCTCTAAGTTCACTGAAATCTGATTATTCTTTTTCTGTTTATCTAGAAGATTTTTAGAAATGTATATTTATTCTTGGGATTCTTAAACAAATGGTTTTCCCTTATATTTATATGTTGAAGTACTAACTTCAAATATTTTAAAATATTTAGAGAGGTAATTTAGAGAGGTAATTGAAGGTTAAATGAAGTCATAAAAGTAGAGCCTAATTCAATATGACTGGTGTCCTTATAAGAAAAGGGAGAGACACCAAGGACATGCACATTTCAGGACACAACTATCAGACAGTCATCTGCAAGCCAAGGAGAGAGACCTCAGGAGGAACCAAACCGGCTGACACCTTGATCTTGGTTCCAGTTTCCATAATTGTGAGACAATAAATTCTGTTGTTTAAGACCCTAACCCTGTGGTGTTTGGTTATGGCCATCCTAGCAAATGAATGCATCTACCTTCAAACAGTGGTCTTGAGGTTTCCCCTTCGACCCCTGTTTTTATTTCTGGTTTACTAGTCTCACTTTTGTTTGTTTTTATCTTACAAATTTACTTAGCATAAGTAACTTTTAATTAATTTTATGGGTGTTTAGGCAAGAAGTGGACATACTCAGTCCACTAACTCTATATAAACTTCCAGTTGTTTTTTAATAATGAAATTATATTAGACAAATTCTGATAAAACCCTTTGATGACATAATATTGCCAATGGAGCAGGTCCACTACCTTCTGCATACATTCTACCATGACTTCACCTATTTCCTCTGTCCCTGTTGCTAATCATTCTCTTACCATAATATATTACTTGCAACTATGTCCCAAGCATGTTAAACTATTGGAAGTTCTATTCTGTATACTGTGATGTTTCATTCTTAAGGAAGTGTCTCTCTCTACTTTTGCCTACCTTTTGAAATCCTACTTGTCATTCAAGATGTTGACCAACTGTGTCCTATTGTGTGCATGCTTTTCTCTTGCCATGGGATTCTCAGACCCACTCTTTGGTATCACCAGTGTGTACTTTTGTATGTCCTTCCCAGCATTTACCTCGGTTATTAAATTATTTTTCCGTATTTTTCTATCATTAAAGAGTGAATTAGTTGAGGATGGAGTATAATTTTCTTTACATTCCCATTGACTGAGACATGACTCAGAAAAATAGTTGCTTAACAAATGGATTAAAAATGAGTAAATGAGAGAAAAAAAGACCATGAACTCTTGAGCAATTTTTCAATTTCAAACAAAGTTAAGACCAATAAACTTATTTTCTATCATTTCTTTTAAACTTAGCATTTTCATTTCATTGCCATTGACTATAGTAGTGTCTCCTAAATAAAATTTGGAAGGGAGAAACTTTAAATCACTTAATCATTCCATTGCATTTATTAAAAGTATAAGTAAAAAAATTAAGATTAATTAAAATGTGGATTGTGTTTCTTTTATTTAATTTATAATATTGCAGGTAATTGCCTTGGGACATCAGACAAGAAGGGAAAGGAATCCCTCTTAGCACTTCTTTAGGTCTGTTTTGTTGAGGACACTTCTGAGAAGGGCACATATTCAAAGAGGAGAAACAATTATCTGCAAGTAAAACAGGCAATGAAGTTTTCTATGTGCTATAATTTTAATTTAAAGAGCATGTTTGAAAGTCTAAGAAACCCAGACAGGCAGATATTTCCTTCCTCACAGTTGTAAAATCTGTCACATCCTAGAAATACTCCCCCATTGAGTGGCAATCACAATTTTTACTCTAAAGGTTCCACATGCGTGGCATATTATGTAATGGACAGCACTTCAGAATAATCTAATGAAAAGGGAGCTCTTTTCCATGCTAATAAACTTCAGATTCTGCTTGTTTCAAGAAAATGAATTCAGGCTTTGAACTGCTGAGGTCCACATAAATTCAGGTTATCCATACAGCCGTGCGGAAAATCTCCAAGATGAGTTCTTTATTAATAGCAAGAATGAATGAGTCAGTCAGTTTGTTTAATGATCTGGCCCATAATTTGAATCCATTGAAAGTTGCCTATTAGCACCTCTGGGAGCCAGGATCAAGCGTGACCTTGACTTGTGATAGCCCGAATTAAATCCTTGGATGATTATTCCCACACCAGCTTTGTTTTCATCATTTGGCATGCAAGCAGACTCCTTGAACAGCCTTGCAATTATTACAAACATGAAAATTGTAAGGAAGTGGGAGGAGGGTTATGCTAACATGCGAAATTTATTTTCATAGAAAAGACTGGGCAATTCTCCTCCTCTGTGTTTGTAGTTGTTTGTTAAAAGCGATAAAGATCATGCAGACAGTTTTGTCAGGTTTCTGTAGGGCATTTTATACACATATGTATTTATTAGACTTTCCTGTTTGTTTTTTTAAATATTTCTGCGATACAATTCTAAAAGTGATTTTTCTTTAAAAAAAAAAAAAAGTAGCCTCTCTATCTATAGGTGACCTAAGTCTTAATCTTTTTTGGCAGCTGGAACTTGTGAAAGCTTTAAGGTTTAAAATTCTTTTCATAGCTAGGTAACAGTATTTTATAATTTGGTTCTGTCTACGCTTTTAAATACGATAGCTTTGTTTCAAGACTTGTGTATCTTCAGCTTTCTATGGTTTGTACTTAAATATATAATTAACATAGTTTTCATATGATTTTCAGGTGTTGTGACATTTCTCCTTCTTTCCCCCCCTGAATCCACCTTATCATCTTGCAACAGGGAAATAGTATAATATGATTTTCAAAAAACACAATTTTTTAAATAGAAAATCATGACATCAATGAAACTAGCTTTGTAATGGAAAGTATATGAGTTTCTTAGGCCTGCTTTAACAAAGTGCTATAGACTGGAAGTTTAGAACACAGATTTTTTTATAGACTGGTGGTTCTGGAGACAGACTACAAGTCCAAAATCAGGGTCAGAGGAGCTATGTTCCCTCTGAAACCTGGAGGGGAATCCTTCCTGCCTCTTTCTAGCTTCCGGTAGTTTTCTGGCAATCATTGGAGTTCTTAGCTGGTTAATGCATCACTCCAATCCTGTCTTCACATGATACTCTCTCTGTGTCCCTACTCTCTTCTCTGTGGATGTCTCCTTCTGTGCCCAAATTTCCCCTTTTGGTAAGGCCACCAGTCATATTATATTTTGACCTACCCTAATCACCTCATTTATACTTGATTACTTCCATAAATAAGGTAACATTCTGATATAATGGGGTTAGGACATCAACATATTTTTTTGAGGAGGACATAGTTCAACCATGATGGAAGATACTTTAAAATAACATATTGGCATGTATTTTTTCTTTTGATTTTTTGCATTTAGTATTTCTATTTGCCTTTTAAATGATTTAAGAGGTATTTATTAAGGTAAAATAATCTTTTTCCTTAATAATGACTTGCAGGTACATGGCGCCTTTATTCTTTGACTTTTCAGTTATTTTTCTAATGCTTTATGCAGAAGTGATTTAATTTAATTCAAGTGTTATTAGTTTCTTTTATCAATAGTTACATCACATCAGAAACTGCAAAAATTCAGAGGAATATGCAAAGCAGACTGATTTAATTTCTTTGTACATTTCTTAATTTTAGGGATCTTCAATCTGCTAAATTGAAATTTCCATCCCTTGGAGGCACTGTGAACCACTTTTATACTTTAATATCCTTCATAGCTTATGGGTTCAAAGCTTTGAAAAGTTTATAGTTGTTCCAGTTCTGATTTAGTAAATAGCAAAGTGAACTGTTTGGAAGTAACAGGAGTTGGCTGTTAAGCCTAGACATCCTATGACCTTCCCAACAATTCTCAGTCAGATGGAGTTCAATACAGTGATTATTTTAAGATCTGAAGGGAAAAATTGAGTTTATGAAGTTAAGTAAAAATCAAATGAGAGTAATTCTCTTATTTATGACTGTTTCTGCCAAGTGGAAATCAGGAGTCCCTTTGAGGGTAGCACACAGGGGGCTTGTAGAAATCTGGCAGGGGTAAGCCTCATTGTGATCGGATAAAATGTTAAACAAATACCAGTTGCGCTTTTTTTATGGATTAGCATAAAAGGATTAGGAGCAACCCCTCTGTAGATTAACACTGGACTCTATGCTTTTACTTGATTTTGGATACTGTTACTAAATCTGCTGAAATATTTAATTTACTGTATAGTTGATTAAGAACTGTGCACAAGGACAGTTAGTTGTTAGATGCCATAAATATTGATATTTCTTTAATTTAAAAAATCCTCAACCAAGGATATGTTTTCATTGAGTTTTAGTGAGAGAGGAGAAGAGAGAGAGAGAGAGAGAGACAGAGAGAGAGAGAGAGAGAGAGAGAGAGAGAGAGAGAGAGAGAGACAGACATTGATGTGAGAGAGAAACATTGATCAGCTTCAAACCAGAAACCATTTGGTGTACCAGACACTCCAAACAACAAAGCCACCCAGCCAGGGCTTAAGTTCTTCAGATATAATTTCATTAAATCATTACTAATCATCCCCTGCTTATATGGACAGAACAGTAGTAAACTGAATCACAGTGTTCATACTTCTTGAATATTCTGTGTTCGTTATGAAACAAATTTTAAAACACGGTAACTAAGAGTAATCTAAACATGGTTTCTAGGTTAGTTCTACCTTGGAATAATTATGAAATTATAATGCACATAAATCTTTTACAAAAATATATATATCATGACATTGCTTCTCCTTTATTTTCAATACATATCAAGTCTATTATGCTTCTGCTGTGCTTTTTCAAAAATGATGGAATGGAAGGTAGGAATAGTTTCTCATTTATTACATTGCCAGTTCAATAATTAGTTCATGACTCTGTGTGTGTGGTCATTTGTAGCATTTCTAATCTATCCCAGAGCCACTCAATTTCAAGTAATATTTCCAAATTGAAATCCATTAATTTCTTTGGTCTGACTTCACTAAAGTGTGTTTATGGAACAGGTTAATTGGAGCCACCACATCCATGACTGAGCCAGTCATTTTGAATGATATAGGTAGTATTAGCTCATGCTAGACCACAGCAAGCTCATTTTCCAGAGCCAATGCATACCCACATTCTGGACCTGTGTTGTGACTGAAGGGGTCCTTTGACACAGAATTAGTCACACTTCACCACTATATACAGATGGGAAAAAAAAGAGAAGAAATTTTTGGTAAAATAACAGCGAATTAAGTGGTTCACAAAAAGTCTATAGGGGCATTTGTTTCCATCTGTGTATGTGGCACTTTTAGTGGCTAGACCTGTGGGTCAGTGGTCAAAGTTGTCTTTATTCTGTAGATTTAGGAGATCTCATTGTACTGCTTCACCCTACGCCACTTTCAGTTCAAAGTGTTACCATCAGGAATGAACACTTTCAGAGCTGGGTTGACTGGATGTACTATGTGCTGAGATGAAAAATTTATAGATATTTTAATTAAAATTATCCCAAAGCATCATTTTTCTTTCTTTATGCACAGACAGTGGTCAAAGGAAAAAAAATACAAGCTTGCAGGAAAACAAGCAGTTCAGCACGTGAGAGGTCAGGAGAAAGCAAGGTAAAATACTCCTAGAAATTTTAAGGAAGAGGCCACCATACCTTTTAAGTTATAAATACCTAAGATTTTCTTTCATTGCCATTGCTGTAAACACCTCAAGTTGACCTCTTTTTCTTCCTTGTCCCTTCTACTCCACCAAGACTTCCAGAGATGATGGCTGCCATAGTTATCCTCATGGCAGCTTAAGGACTTGGTATATGCTTCAGTCCCTCCTCTGTGTTTTCCAAGGTGATGAGTTGCTTATTCAACTCATAGGCTAATGTGGAGTTACCAGGAGCTAGTTCTTCCTCCTCTTCCTCCTCTTGCCATCCTTTATGGATATATGTCCTCCTTGTCATCCCCTATATTGACACTGAGGATGACACTTTGGTATAAATTTCCTTTCAAAAAGCAAAAAGTGTAATAGATGAGGTTTTAGTTCAGTATAAGCCTCATTATCAGGAAAAAACCATGTCTCATTACTGTCAAATAATAGAAGTGAAAGCTAATGCAATGTACAAAATTTCCCTCAGCATTCTCATAAAGAGTTTGCCTACAAAGCTGATGACCATTATTTGTGCAGAGTAAATTATGTTTATCAAATTATTCAAATAAATAAATAAAAAGTACACCATGGAAAATATTTATCAGCAGCCCAAGAGAGAAAATGCAAGCCTTAGTGGCCCCTAGTCCTGCTGAGTTTTTGTGTGATATGGCTAGCGATTTAGGAATTCTTTGCAGATTGTAGCCACCTCAAAATTAAAGAGTCCCTTATACTAACCATAATGCATGTTAGTGGTTTACCATCTCCAGAGCCTTTTATTTCCTCTATAACTGTGATAGGGAACGTAACTCCTCATTTTACAGATGCAGAATCTGAAGTCCATGTGTTGTAATGCGAAGGAAGGTCCTGGAGCTAGCAGGCAAGTTTCAGACGACCAGTCTAGTATCTTTGGAATGTTTGTGTCCTCCTATAACTTATGTGTTGAAGCCCTAAAGCCTATGTGTTGGCATTTTGAGATGGGATACTTGGGAAGTAATTAGGGTTACATGAGGTCTTGAGACCTTACATGGGGCCCTAATGATGGGATGAGAGTCCTTATGACAAGAGACACCAGAGAACTTGCTTTCTATCGGAGCACACCCTAAGAAGAGGTCACACGAGCACAGTGAGATGACGGCAGCTTAGAAGCCAAGAGCAGAAGTCTCTCAATTAAATTTACTTTTCGGCACCTTGATCTTGGACTTCCCAGCCTCCAGAAATATGAAAAGTAAATTTCTGTTGTTTAAGCACCCAGGCTATATTTTCAGAGAAGCCTAAGATACCCTTTCATCTAGCTAACCCTTTCATATAGCTGCTGATTGGCTAGGTGCTCATGTGACATGAAGTGCTAAGCAAGATCCAGTATGTTATAATTTCATTGTTCTTTTATACTTTCATGCAAAAATAAAAATCATTTAGTACCTGCTCTGTGCCAAGAAATGTGTTAGGTGCCGGAGACACAAGAATGAACAAGCCATATTCAACTGCTCACATTTTGATAAAGGGATGACTCACATAAGAAGACAATTACAATATAATTTGATAAATGCTATAATAAAAGTATTAAAGAGCTTTGGTAGCATGAAGGAACTCATTTAGCTTAGGGGAACTCAGGAAATGCTTCACAATGGATGTAACATCCACAAGTTTCTAAAGTCATTACAGGTGAGGCTTGGAACCCATCCACCTCCATACACTCACAGAGGAAGTGGCTGCTGAAAAGAAGGCGGGCAGACATCACCCAGGCAGGCAGCTGCAGTGCTTGGGCTGGGTGCCTGGCATTGAGGTGGACAGCAACCTAGCACTTTAACCTATACAGAACTCTTCTAGGGAGTTCCTATTACACCCAGACCTGACCTACCACAGCAGAATCTCTGGGTATAGCAATGGTATAAACATATTTAACAAGCATTGCAGAATATTCTAGGACACACTGCAGTTATAGTGGCAATGCACTGAGTATGCAGGAGGAAAAAGCAGCCTTTTCTCTGTATTTCAGCATGGATGGGTTCTGATGTCAGATTTTCTATGCTCTTTTACATGTACCTTTATTATACTCCAGTTTTCTCATTGCAGCAATAAAATTTCTTCATAGCTCTACTTTCAAAGCATCTGTGGAGCTACTACTGCTCTGTCAGTAAAGTGATTTTTCCTTTTCGTCTTGAATAATAAGCAGAGTATCATCTATTTTTGTCATGCTGGTAACATTCTATTCTACTTTTACCTGGGAGATATTAAGGTTGGTGAGTAAAAAATGAGATCACACAGCACAAGGCCTGGCCAACAGTTGCCACTAAATGTAGGGAGGTCTCTCTCCATAGTATCCTCCTTTTCACTCTTTCAAAATCCCTCCCCAATTTTCAACCACTTCACAGGCATCGTTTAATGATATTTAATTTCTTCCCAAAATACTGAACATATAATTAAGATTAAGATACTTGTAGGCTTTCCCTAGCTTTGAGGTTGATTCCTCCTTCTGTTTGGAAGTATGTCATTTAACCTTTTTATCTCCTCCTACAAGTGAAGAATGTCTAACTTACTTGACCTGAAAGACATTTTCTGAAGATTCAGCAGTGATATTAGTCAACTGTTTAGCACATAAAAAGTGCCAAATAACAGCTATGCAATGTGCTGGCCAAAGCTCTCTCTGGAACATCTGTGGTACTTGACCCTTTCTGTGATTCTTGTTTCTTGACAAATTATGTCATGTTGCTTCACTGCACATGAGAGAGCAACTAGACATAATGTAAATAATTAAAGCCAAATTTTTAAAATCTATTTATGCAAAATAGAAAGAAACGAAGAATAGCAATAATATGCCACCATAGTATTTGATACAGTATGAAATCAAGTATCTTAAGCAAAGTGTTTGAAAACTCACCAAATAGCAATAACTTGGAACTTTACTTCTTTTTCTGGAAAGAGCTCCCTTCCCTTTACTGGAACCGAACATGGGATCCTTAGTCTGCAGGCCCACACTCTAGCCACTGCGCAAAATGGACTAGGGCTTTTCACTTTTCTTCATACCAAGAACATAAGAATCTAATGGTGACAAAACATGACTTTATTCTGATTAATGAGTTAAGTCATTGTGGTAGTTAAGATTGTGAGAGCAGTGACACCTTCAAATTACAACTGGTAGTAGTGTCACCTGGATACCTTACAAGATGACTTACCTTACTTTTGGAAACACAGGAGAGCTGTCTACATTTCCTCTGTCAATGGGTAGAGTCGCCAAAACCTCAACTAGCACAGTTCCTGCTACCTTCCTAAAGTAGACCTAGACATACTTTTCAAGTGTTGGTTCCCTAAGAAGTAGTCATTTCTTCCAAAATTTTAGTTGGTATAAGGTGAATGAAATACGTTGCTCAAAGGAGCCTGCTGTGGGGAGCATAGGTGACTGGCAGCCTGCATGCTGAGGCCATTGTTCACCCAGGCTGCTACCAGCCAGGAGCTGTGTATGGCAAAGGTACTAGAGTGGGACCATTGGCCTCCAATTCTGAACTTTTCTGATAGACGCTCCTTCAGTGTGTCAGACTTTCTCAGTACTGTGCTCTTCCCACTCAATTCTTCCTTTTGTCTCTCCTTTCAGAGGTGTTAGAACTATGTAACTTCCTGAAAGCTCTTCCCACCTATTTCTGTTCCCGCTTCCTTTGACTTCATGGGCTATTGAGCCACTAAATCCTTGCACGTATCTGATGCATATTGGCATCAATGTGTTGACAGACCTGTACTTGCCTAGGTGGTAAGTTCACCATCCCAAGTGGCAGCTATGTCATACACTACTAGAACCAGTGTGCCCAATCTTTGAAATCAGCTTGTAGAACAGGGTAGTAAGGAGGGTACAAATGGCATTGATAGACTAAAATTCCTCAATTTGATATAATTAGGGTTGCATTTTGGGCAGAACATTTTATTTAAGAAAAGAGAGTTGTATATTACCACATCTTAGGAGTATTATTTTCTATTCAAAATAGGATTTTCAAAGTTGGCATGTGTTTCAGTTTATAGTAAAAGAAATCACTCAGAATACCATGTTTGCATATTATATCAGATGGATGGGTTGTTTCACTTTAATATAAAAAAAATTCAGTAGGTTGAGGAATGCATATGTGAGTTGAGCTAATCTGTTTTATGTATATACTGGGGACTGGTGCATGAAATTCATGCACTGAGGGGGGGTGTTCCTCAGCCCAGCCTGCCCCCTCTCACATACTGGGAGCCTTCAGGGGGTGTCCTACTGATGGCTTAGGGCCCCTCCCTGCTCCCCTTGCGAAGCAGGCCTAAGCCACAGTCTGGTCTCCCTTTGTGGGAGGCAACCAGGCTAATCAGGGGAAGCCACCAGCCCCATCACCCCGCTGCCACAGCTACTGCCAGTCACCACAGCCACCAAGGTATTTTCATCAACACGGACTCCAGTCCCTTCACCATGAAAAAATGACAACTTTCTTTAGGCATTTTCAAGATGTGTCTTTCATAGGATATGACCTTTCTTTCTTTCTTTCTTTCTTTCTTTCTTTCTTTCTTTCTTTCTTTCTTTCTTTCTTTCTTTCTTTCTTTCTTTCTTTCTTTCTTTCTTTCTTTCTTTCTTTCTTTCTTCCTCACCTGAGGATATGTTTCCATTGATTTTTAGAGAATGTGGAAGAAAAGGGAAAAACAGAGAGAAACATCAAAGCGAGAGGAACACTTTGATTGGTTGCCTCCTGCATATGCTCTGACCTGTGCCCTGGCCAGGAAGAAGCCTACAACCTAGGTACATGCCCTTGGTCAGAATTGAACCCAGACCCTGCTGTCAGCAGGCTGAGGCATTATGCACTGAGCCAAACCAGCTAGGGCAGGATATGACATTTCTTAGCCCTCCAGCAGTGGACCTTCATTTTTTTCTCCATGAGTGTTGTAGAAATACCCTAGATCACCTTTAGGGATTCTTATTACCCAAGGTACTAAGAATGCTACCAGTGGCATACAGGGAGCTAAGCCAATGAGCGGTAAGAAAAGGTGTTTCCTCTGTAGTTCACTCTGATCACTGGCTCCACTCTGCCCCCCCAATCCCATCTCCACCTCTTCCCAGTCCTGTAACCTCTGGCCTAAGATGCAGGCCTGGGAAGGGGACTCCTATCCCCCTCCAATCACTGGCTTCACAGAGCCCAGGCCTCTGTGATCACTTTCTCTGATCCTGCCCCCTGCCATTGCCAGCTCTGCCCTTGCCCCACTGGCAGCCTCTGGCCAAGGCTACAGGCCTGGGCAGAGGACCCCCAGACACCTGCATTGCTGGCTCCACCCCTGCCCAGACCCCTGTGATTGCAGGCTCTGCCCCTGCCCAGGCCCTGAGATCGCTGGCTCCATCCATGCCCTACTGCAGCCTCTGGCCAAGACTACAGTCCTGGGCAGGGGATCTTCAGACCCCTACTTTGCTAGCTCCACCCTTGAGCTTCTGGACAAGGCTACAGGTCTGGGCAGGGGACCCCCAGACCCCTGCTTTGGCAGCTCCATCGATGCCCAGACTCCTGCAATCACAGGCTCCTCCCTTTCCCCTCCAATCACTGGCTCTGTGGAGCCCAGGCCCCTGCAATCTCCAGCCTTGCCCCTGCCCAGGCCTGAGGCCTCTGGCCCATGCCTTATGCCTTGGTAGGGCACCCTCATACTTCTCCAATCACCGGCTCCACCCTTGCCCATGTCTGAGGCCTCTGGCGAAGGCCTCTGGTGAAGGCCCCCAGCCCCCTCTGATCGCCTGTCCTACCCCATCAAGCCACCCACCTTCCCCTCCACCTGCCTGGCTAATAGGCCTGACCACTTCAGTGGCAGGGCTGAGCCTGACTGGGAGCCACCATCTTGTGGCTATGGGGGTGGCCATCTTTGTGATGGAGTGATGCCTAATTTGCATATTACTCTTTTATTAGATAGGAAGGGTTACAGCAGGATTTGTACCATATTTTCTGGTGTATAAGACAACTTTTTAACGCAGGAAAATCTTCTCAAAAGTTGGAGGTCATCAATGGAGCAGGACAGAAACCACAAATGTCTCCCGTTGGCTCTTTTTTGTGCTGCTTATGATCTCCGTCTGTACTTTTTAACCCAGGAAAATCTTTTCAAAAGTTGGGGGTTGTCTTATACACCCAGCCGTCTTATACACCAGAAAATATGGTACATTTCTTTTGAAAAAATTAAGGTATTCTGGTCTCTGTCATGGAAGAGCCAGGTCATCTTGTGGTCCACGATATCCCCACCCTCAGTACAGTTCCTCACACATGGTAGATGTTCAGTAAATATTTGTTGAAAAAAATGTGTTCAAAAGAGTTTAATTGTGAATTAAACATCATTGTATTTTGGTAATTTGACTATTTTTGTACATAGAAAAATGTATTGTTCATAGCCAGTCACAACTGTGTCAAGTTTTCCATGATCTATGTGTCTTTGGCCCTGAATACTTCTTAGGTGGTGGATAAATAGGGGACTAATGTTACAATAATATGAACGAGGTGTTGATTTCCACAGAATTTTTCTCAGGATGTTATCTTTTTTAAGTAATCAGGGTGAGCTCTTTCATAATTTAAGAAATGCCTTAGCAATGTAGTATACAATCTTTATGAAAAAGTCCGAAAGGCTACAAAGTGCCTTCTTTTCTGGTGAGCCATGACTGCACTCCACAGTGTCAGCTGCAGTGAAGTGCAAGGACAAGAGAAGGGGATGAACACTTCCTCCCTCAGTCAGACAGTGGAGTCACAGAGCAGGCTGCAGTCTGGGTAAGATTTTTTTTTTTTTTAATTTTGATGAACATATCTATATTAGAAGCAAATGCCCTCTAAGAAGTACACCTCAAAGGAAAATGTTTAAGTGCCAGGGTTCAAGTTGCAAAGAGTTCATTGTGATGCTAGATGCCAATGCCTAGCGTATTTTAGACGTGTTTGAGTACTTCTCTAACCCAGTGTTTCCCAGATCCAGTGTTATTTTCACCATGTGATTGACAGAAAGCACGTTTCTCCCTCCCCTCATCCAGAAATATATATGTGGTGTGATAGCCAGACTGCTTATATTTATAAGAAAAGCACTATAGTAACTTGATTAGGAAATCATCTTTAAAGTCAACTTGTTCTGGATTTAAGTTTCACCTTTGCTATTTCCAAGTTGAATATCTTTGGGGATGAACACTCAATATTCTATGCCTTTGTACCCCAAACAGTAAAATAGGGATGATAAGAGTGTCTGCCTCATTGGCTGTTATGGGTCACATGAATTGATGTGTTAGAGAGCTTAGGTGAGTGCCAGGCGCATAGTAGGCAGTCCATTGAAGTAATCATTATTACAAAATAAGGGTCACCTCCCACAATTAAGCCCTGGAAGTGACAGTTCACCCTGCTATGTGGAGACATGGCATGGTTTCATAACTGGGACCTCAATATAGAAATTCCCTTAAGACTTGACTGATAGGAATTTTAGGAGCCAGTCATAGTCACTATTTGTATTGAATTGGTATTCACTATTGCCACAACCTGTTTTTAAAATTTCCTCTGGTTGGAGTCACTATACTGTGACTTAAATTAAATTACAATTTTAAAACTGATTTCCTCCAGTTACTTGGGCTCTCTACAGTACAGCCATCATACACTTACTGCTCTCACTTGACATTTTCCTCTTACTTAAAAAAATAGATTGTGACCTGTTATGCCACTTACATTATCTGTGAAATTGATACAGTGTAATAGAAACAAGATATAATATCAATAAAATGATCTATCATAAACAGCTAAAGCTGCAAAACACATGTTCAAAATTAAGTGATATTGAATTAAAGTATACCTCTTTTTTTTTCTCTCTAGAAAAAGACTGATGAAACCAAAGATTATTGCAAGGACAAAAGCCTTTTTGTACCTCTTGCAATGTTAACTTTACTCCGAGTCTCAGACTACATGGCCTGCACACTCTCTTCCTACCTGTCCTCTCACTTCCATCCTGTACAGATCAGAAATTACCAGAACATATTATTTAGGGGACACCTCAAGGTACTTCTGCTTTGATAAATTCAATGTACTCCTTTATCTAACACTCAATCTTGTCGGTTCAGAAACCTGGTTTTAGGAAATAATGAGAATGACTCTTTTTCTCATGATAGATTTATGTTAACTAAATTCATAGACATTGATATGTAAAAACAGAATATTAATCAATTTCATTGATAATGGTAAGTATACTGTCCAAGATCCTGAAGTCATATCCTATGGCCAATATTTTCATCTTTGTAGACAAGTGTCTAAAGAAGCTGTATTATAGTAAAAAAATTGCTGGTGATTACTGAGTTGTTGGAACAGAAAGAATTAGTAATTTTAATGAGGCATCTGGTTAATTAGCATAGAAAATCCATATCTGAAATATGTACATGATACACTGGTGGATCGAGTCAAGTCCTTGGGCACTGACAATTTTGGGGTGAGGGGACAGTGTCATTTATTTTTATTTATTTTTACCTTAGCTTCTAAGTGCTTAGCTTTCTCACAATTTACTTTTCAGTTGTCTCTTTATTCAAATTTTGCTGATTGCAGGGAAAACAACTAGAATTTCACATGTATTTTAATCTATTGTGCATTGATTTTTTTTTAGTTGTACTTTCAGGTGGTAATCACACTTCTCTTATTTGGACATTAATTTTGTATTAGAATCCCTCTGTAGAAAGCCATAGTAACCAGCTTACTTAAAAAATGGAATTTGTGCCTTTTGAACAGAGATGTGTGAAATATTACCTTCTTGGTAATGATATCCAATTAATAGTTTGTGAAGTTTAAATAGTGGGGCACTATATATTTTTCTTCAAGAATTTTGTCTATTAATATAAGAACTCTTAGGTATGGAGATACATATTTCAGAGAATGTCTTAAGGGAAGAAAATGCAGTCAATGGCTGCCTCTAGGATGGGACCTTGTCCGCCTCAAATATTTCTCACCATCTGTCTGTTAGTCAACCTTTGAGACTAAATTCTTTGAATCTTAAAATCTTTTTCACTTAACAATTTTTATCTGAGAATGAAGATGTATCTTAGATACATAATGCATTAGACCAGTGCTTATCAAATAGATATTATTGAACAAGATGCAGATGTAATTTTAATGTCTGAGAATTCATTAGAATAATTTAATTTTGTAGTGTAATAATAAAAAATGCATATTCTGGATTATTTGAATAACTACCTTAAAAATGAGTACTCCTTCCTAACTTAAAACCTAAATTTCTGGTCTTTTTGGTATTAAGTATCACTTTAATTGTTACTGATTCATTAATGATGGGATCCTTTAAAAAAAGCAAACACTATTATCTGACTCTACAAATCAGGTTTCATAAAAAGTTAAAACACAAAAAGAGGTAAAGAATTGAGCTCTAGCAAAGGGTAATGGAAACATATTGTACCTGATTAATTATTTTCTGGATAACTACTGATTTGAAGCAAATGGATGTTTAAATCCTGCCCAGGTGAAATCAATCTTCCTTACATCAATTATTCTCTCAATTTGAATCAAAGATCATTTTTGTTTACTAACTTGTCCCTTACTGGGAAATATTGAATGACTCTGATTCTCAGTAGTGAAAAATAGGATGCATCCCCCTGTTGCAAGAGATTAAGATTATTTGTAGTGATTTTTCATAACAGAGTCATGTAGTAGTTTGCTTTTTCTTTTTAGGAGTTTGTGGATTGATTGGTTACATACAGACTGGGTTTAGAGGATTCTAAGGTATTGATTTAAGAGTCACAAGCTATATAGATGCAAGAAATATGTTTTCTTTCCTCTTTAAATGGATATACCACACTGAGCATAAACTAGCCTCCTGAGTTTAGGCTATAATTTGAATTTCTGGAAAAAAAAGCTAAAGGTTCTGAGGACTCTAGTTGTCACCTTCAATAGGCCCATTAGTTAATATAACAAATTTGTGACTAGACACCAGAAACTGCAGTTTGTTTGATGATGGACCCATGTGAATGGACCCACCGTTTTGATTGAAATAGCTCTGGTTGTTACTGTGCTGTGGATAACATCTATGTTTACTATTCTCACTGTGGCTTGGTAGGCAATTTACGGCACAGATTGTGGAGAAATGTTTCCTAAGGAAACTGTTGTTTTCCACTACTTTCTACAAAGTCCAACTCTTTTACTTCTCCTCCCTTCAAAATTCCTACTCCTTCCTTTGATTTTCTTCTTTCTGATTCTAAAATCTTATATATTTCTTATGTTTTCTGTTTGTGTTTTTTTTTAAATATTCCTCCTTTTTTTTTCTTCTTATTTCTTCATGCATTGGGAAAGTAAAGAGAAGAGAGGAAGAATTTTCATTGATACTGGTGTGTTGTGTGTATGACAGTTCATTAATCAACATATCTTACAAAACAGGTAAATGGAGTCACTGAGCATATACTGTAAATACTGATAAATGAGAGTGCTAATTTTGAATTCATGTTGTTAATCAGAAGTATTTCATACTTAGAGTATTATTTATTTAGCTATATAATCTCTCTCCATGTATAATATGGATATCACTTATCCATCCATTTTTATATGTCTACTAGGGGCCTGGTGCACAAAAATTTGTGCACTTGGGAGGTCCCTTAGCCTGGCCTGTGCCCTCTCCAAGTCTGGGACCCCTCTGAGGATGTCCACCAGCTGGCATGCCTGGCCAGCCTGGGTGAGGGGCTGATGGCTGTTTGCAGGCTGGCCAAGTCCCTCAGTGGGAACCCTCATCCCATTGGGGTGTGGTCAGCCTGGGTGATGGGCTGAGGGCTGTTTTCAGGCGTTTAGGCTGCCCACAGCTCCCATTGACCCAACATCTCAGCAAGGCTGGCTGGAAGCAGGTTTCTGGGTTTATTTATCTTCTATAATTGAAACTATTGCTTTAAGCTGAGGCCTAGGCAGGTAATGAAGCCTCCTGTTGGCTTGAGCTCCGTGACTTTTATAATTGAAAGAATGTTGCCTTAGTAGACGCGCCTAGCCGGCCTAGGCAGGCAGTTTCCTCCATCGCTCGTGCAATGTAAGTCTGCTGTTTGCTTCAGCCCCGTGGCTTCTATAATTGCAACTATGTTGCCTGAGCCGGGAGAAGCCCAGCCGGCCTAGGCAGACAGTTTACTCCTAGTGCAACGGAAGCCTCCTGTTTGATCTAGTTCTGTGATGGTTGGCCTCCATCTTGGCTGGGTTAATTTGCATACAGCCGCTCTGATTGGCTGGTGGGCAGGGCTTATGCATCCTGTAGAAATGGTCAATTTCAATATTACTCTTTTATTAGATTAGATGGTAGCAGTAAGAAATATATTTTTTATTTCTTATATTTTTTTAGCACCCCATTGCCTACCCCTAAAGAAAAGCAGAAAGATCCTAGGAAAATATTTAGGCTCCAAGTATTTTTTAATAGAAAACTTCTCAAAAGCTCACCATTAGAATATTTCCATTGTATTTTGCTCTTAGGAATACAGAGTGTGCAATATATGTGGTCACAAGATACAATCAAAGCAACCTGAATCAAATTCACCTTCATTTTTCCATTAAATGTCCCAAATCTACAGGTTAAAGACATTGAAATTTGCACATGCTATCATTACAAAGAGTCTACTGTGCTTGCCCTCAGAATTCATGTTCTTCAAGAACAGAATTAACATTATCACTTCAGAAATAAAGGGTAATGACAGATATAAAAATTACCTTAGACATAAAGATTACAAACGGAGTGTATTTATCTTCAGCGGTAATCAATCATTGCATGTGCCAAAGATCTGTAAAAGACTGGCCTCGGAACTTACTATAGGGACTTCTCCTTCCCTCCACAAATTGTTCAGCTTCACCAAAGCAAAGATACCATTCCCCACTGAGGACTAAATAAATGACAAGCTTGAAGTAGTGAAAAATAAATTCATTTTCTGAGCTACTTGCGTAAAAGTCTGTCTGAACAAAAATCACACACTTCTCTCCCCATAATGCAAATTTACTACTTTATACAACACAGTGCTTATTTGCAAATAAGCTTGGGAAATTCATCATAAAGGAAAGGATATCTAGGGTATTAGTTCTACCACACTCACAAATAATAGGGGAGAACATTGGGAATAAGGATGGTGTTGCTCTGTTCAACCCCCAAACCTTTTTCTATGTTATTACAATCCATATATTGTTCATACATATAAAAATTTTTCTGGTAACCAGGGAGCAATTTATTTATACACTTTATTTTCACTGCATGTCGGTAAGAATGCAAAAATGTAAACATCGATCTACATAATCACGTACATGCACTAAGTGAGACTTCCTGCAACAGTGTGAATCAGATCATTAAAAAATAGCAAAATTACCATTAATGGCTTTTGCTGAAAGTGGGTATTTTAATTATTCTGGGTATTTTGAATTCATGAATAACTTATTAGTCACTCATATTCTGTGTTTTTTCCCCTGTTCCTGGTGAATTTCTGATACTTAAATTATAGTCTTCAATGTTTCTTTATTTGAATTCTTACTAAGGAGTTCTGGAAGATGATATGACCAGCCAGAGTAGATGGAGTTATTACAGCTCATCACAAGATTGTGTTATCCATTTACTAAGGGAAAAAAAGTACCAAGAAATATAATACAGTATACTAGAGGAAGGAAGATTTTTTTCCCAATGTAGATGACATGAAAAGATACAGAAATATAGGAAAACTAGGGGCCCGGTGCACAAAAATTTATGCACTCGGGGGTCCCCTCAGCCTGGTCTGCACCCTCTCCAATCAGGGAACCCTCTGGGCTGCTGGCACCTAACCACTCACATGCCTGTTGGCCTGATCCCCCTAACTGCTCTCCCCTGCAGGCCTGATCCTCCTAACTGCTCTCTGCCTGCCTGATAACCTGTAACTGCTTCTGCCTCAGCCCTGCCACCATAGCTTTGTCCAGAAGGATGTCCAGAAGGTTATCTGGAAGATGTTCAGTCTAATTAGCATATTACATTTTTATTAGTATAGATTGTATATACATCACAACCTTAGGCTCTAAATAAAAGATTACTGACTAGGAATCATAAGGACTGGGTTTAGCTTTTAATTTATACAAACTGGTTTTCCTTGATTATGTTCCTTCACCTGCTACAATTCCCTGAACATTGCCTCCACATCCCCCAGGATCTCCTTTGCCCACCCCCTTGCTTGTTCTCCCAGCCCCAAATGTACTTGGCTTTTTCATTCCGGAATATACCAAGATCTTTTCTGCCTTGTTTGCTTTTTCATATTATTCTCTTTTTTCACATTTTATCTAATCATCTCCTAACCATTCTTCTGGTCTTAATTAAGAAATACTTTCTCAAATAGGCCTTTTCCAAGCCCTCCATCTATATGGGGCTCCTGTGTAACATTCTCACAGAATCACACACATTACTGCTAGGATGTATCGTGATTTATAAATGTAAATTTGTTTTTATGATTGTCTTCTTCTCTGGCGAGGGTAGACTGTATGTTTCATTACAGCAGGGTGTTTGTCTAGAATATTGTAGATGCTCAGTAAATATTTGACAAACATATGAATAAATTAATAATAAGAGTTGGGGTAGGTAAATGATCTACAAAATTTCATTCATATCAAACAGTCTATGACACCAGAGTAAATTTATTGTTTCATTTTCATTTAAAACCAATTCTGAAGGCAATTTTATCATAAACTGTGCTTTATAAACACAGACAGGAATTGAAAAACATGTCTCTTAAAACACAATCTGAGTTTTGGATTTCTGTTTAGCTATTCATTTCAAGAAGTTAATCTCTAAAATGTAAACCTGATCCCATACTTTCTTACTAAAACCCTGGCTTCTCAGCATAGTGCCCAAAATTCATGGTCCTTTTTCCTTTTTTCTTCTTCTGAAGTAATGATTTTGTATATGCATTGTCCACTTTCTGGAAGCCTCTCCTTTTCCATCTTTTTTCCCTTTGGTTCACTGGGCAAATTCCATTTCAACCTTCAAGATTTGACTGAAATTTTGAAGCTTGGTTTTTTTATTTTATTTATCTTTCAGAAAGACCGAAGTACTTTATGAAGTGGATGCCTCTGTTCTAACACTTAACAGATTTCTGTAATCATTTTCCTATCGCACTATTTCTGCTTAGCCAACCCTAAGAACAGGGGCTGCATTCTTATCACATGTTTCCTTGTTCCCTGGTACAGTGCCTGACACATTGTAGGCAATTTGCAAACGTTGAATGAATCAACAAAGGTGAGATCCAAAGTACTTTGTTGAAGGCTCAGCAAATGTTTTTCAGTGCTTCAGGAATGAGGGAAAGAAATTGGTCGCTAGCCTCTCAATTCTACCCTAATATTCCAAAATTTATTTATAATGAATCATTTTATAGACTTGTCTTTATAAAGTTAACAGCTACAAATGAGCATTTTGATAATTTTATTTACAAATAATTTTGTATTGTTTTTCTCTGAACATTTACATTTTGATTTTTGCATTTTTTCCCTAAAATTCATTCAAACTACTAGTAAAGCGAATCATCTATGCAGAAATTGTATTTTTTTTTTAATTTGGATGGTCACAAATCTGAATATCAGTTTATTGTAAGGTTCTAAAATCAGATAATTATTTTTCAATGCTTTGTTCAGTTCTGCATTCATCAGCACTTTACATATTTATCTTCCGTATTTGTTAACTTGTCTTCATTATCTACTGATATTTTTCTATAATAAAAATGCATGGTCAATTCTTGGCTATTTTCAATAAAATATTCATTGCATTTTTTTGAGTAATCATTGCTTCTGTTCCTGTTTTTCAAGGTTTTGGAGATAAAATTAAACTTTTTAAAATTATAATGGAAAATAAATTCTGTATCACATCATAATGTGGTAATCATTAATATGTTTCTCTTTCTCTTTCTGATTTACCAGAACCCAGTACCAAAGCCCAGATGCCCTCCTAGCCCTGCAGGAAGTCATAGAGCACAAATCAGCCCATCTCAGGTGTAGGTGCTCAGAGTTAGGCATTTTTGTCATGTCCTTTATTTGGTGTTTAACAGCTGACTCTCATCCCATGATAGATTGGAAAAATTCAATCGCATTACCTTTTAAATAAGAATGATGAAATATCAAAGACCTAGGGTAAATGATGCAAAGTACAAAAAACCTTTCAGGTTTGTACTTGTTAAAAAAATGGAAACTCTAATAAAGACAGAGATTAAAAGGACAGTTTTATAGACTAGTGTTTTTAGAACCACCTCTTACTAATAAAATACAACTTTAAAAGGAAAAGAATCTTTATCAATAGTTAATAGTCATTTTAATTATTTCTATTGGCTGAAGAGCCAAATGCTAATGTGCCCTTGCTCCAGTATGGCCTCTAATTTATTTAAGAATGAGCAGTGAATTGAGCCTCCTGGAGGCTGTGAAATAGCAGGGCCCTTCAGCACCGCCTGGGCATTTTATGAATGGCTCAATTGCCCCTCATTGGCTGACTTTCTGTCTTTCTTGTTAACAGTCAGACCACCTTGACTGAATGCTCAGGCAGCAAAACTTTTGTAGGCTTTTATTGTTATTGTTATTATTAATTAAAATTTTATTAGCTTTATTTTTTATAATCTTTATGTACTATCAAGGCTGTTTTGGTTATAAATGACATAGATCCAAATCAACTAGTTTAAGCCAAAAATTAAAAAAAGGTAATTTATTGGTTCATATAACTGGGGAGTCCAGAGGTAGTTCTAAGTCTCAGGCATGGTTATATACAGAGACTCAAAGGTTTCCTTCCTCCCTCCCTTCCTCCCTTCCTTCCTTCCTTCCTTCCTTCCTTCCTTCCTTCCTTCCTTCCTTCCTTCCAAAAGCAAGACTTTTATTGATCAAAACATTGCAAACTGAAAAGAGAAAGTGCATATTTGATAACAGAAAAGTTTAGTCCCTGGTTTCAGGTCTAAGCAACAAGACAGGTGCCATGAGTTGTGTAGTGTCTTTTATAGAAAAAGAGTTTAGAGGGAAGATGTGTTCCATTTTACCCTCAGTGATAACTCACAGAATTTTAAAATAACAAAGGCATGATAGCTCAAGAATATCACTGGTGTGGCTGTGATGGTTGGAGCATTGTTCCTATGCACCAAAGGGTTGAGGGTTTCATTCTCAGCTCAGCTCTCATATCTGGGTTTTGGGTTCAATCCCCAGTCAGGTTATGTACAGGAGACAGCCAATTGATGTTTCTCTCTTACTTCAATATTTCTGTCAGTCTCTTTCTCCCTCTCCCTTCTTCTCTATTTAAAATCAATAAAAGGTATATCTTCAAGTGGGAATAAAAATAAATATATCATTACTCACTCCAAATGAAACCAATGTGTGACTATACTAGCATCTACACACAGTGTAAGTGTATAAAAAACTTCTGTAAGGATACTTACACCATTAATTAATATGTTTATAGCAAAATCATCTGAGAGGGAGGAGGAATTAAAAAGAGGTCTTGAGAGAAACGAAGATGGATTTTTGCTTTATATGTTTTATATATTTTTTAAACTTTTTTATTGATAAAGATATTACATACCTCCTTATCTCCACATTACCCCCCATCCCTCTCATGCCCTCACACCCCTGTTGTCTGTGTCCATTGGTTATGCCCATATGCTTGCATATAAGTCCTTTGGTTGATACCTCCCCCTTACCCCTACCCTCCCCTACCTTCCGTCTGAAGTTTCTCGGTCTGATAGATGCTTCTCTGTCTCTGGATCTGTTTTTGTTCATCAGTTTATGTTGTTCATTATAATCCATAAATGAGTGAGATCATGTTATATTTATCTTTCTCTGACAGACTTATTTCACATAGCATAATGCTCTCCAGTTCCATCCATGTGTTGCAAATGGTAAGAACTCCTTTTTAAAAATGTTCTGTTACAACAAAAATGCTATTTCTGATTTTTAAAAAAATATTTTCTGAATACAACGGCCTTTTTTTTCTTGTGATGAGGGTAAATACTAGCCTTTGTGAGCTTTTATAGCCTTAGTAATAATTTCACTTTACCAACTTTGCAATAACTACTATTTTTAGAGGTATTAAAATCTTCAGTGTATACTTTAATTATCCTTTTCCATTAGTAGGGGTAGGCGAATTATTGACCAACTGGAGGAAATAATATTTAGGGGAAGCAGAAGGTCCCCAACTAACCTACCAGTGGTCATTGTCATCATCATCATCATTATCATCATCATCAACATCATCAAGCAGCAGTTTTTAAACAGGCCATCTGAGCATGGAATGGCACAGCACTCTACAAGGTTAATGAAACAAGCGTCAAGGATGACATTTCAATGTTCCCAGTCGTATCAGAGGATAAACACCAACAAGAACATACATATGTGTATAAGTATAAACAGCTATACCACTGTAAAAACACTGTCCCCAAAACATTTTTAGAGATGATATTGGTCATTTCTAATTGAGGAAACAAAAATGTCTCACAAGACATTCTTTTACATATTCCTTCTTAAAGCAGGACTTTATCATGTAGTTGTTTGAGAAAATGTTTTGTAACAGAATGATTCTGTCTTTGATAAACACAACATTCTCTGAAGTATTGGCATTATCATAGAACAGTCACTTGCAAATAACAAAAGTACAATATTTCTTAGTGAACACTTTTCCCCCTGCTGTCCAGGATAGGACATGTTGTTCTTGTTATTTACTAGACTATTTCTCTTTGTTATATAAGGATGAATACCATTTATTCCCATTGATTTTTTTTTTTTTACTATTGACCTGACATGAACTTCAGAAGCATCAAAAAATATAAATCATTATTCCTGTTGTTGATTGAACAATTATCTGTATATCTCAGTTTGTTTAGAAGTTGATCTTATTTTGTTTTCACATTTTGTAAGAAAAAATATAAATGAACTTACATCTTTATATTTTACCTTATAAAAATATCACTTTTTTTTGCTATTATTGTTTATGGGCACCAATAAAATATTTTTGAGAATTATGTAAGTTGATCCTTCTGAAAATCACTATTCTCATTTCTTTTTATTAAGCTCCTTCTTTTTGAGAATTTATGGAAGAATAACATAAGAAGGCTCTCTTGTGGAGATTTTTGAAGGCAAGAGAGTCTTCACATCCAATAGAGAGAAAAGGCTTAGAATTTCAGAATCACTTTATTTGATTTTGATTTACTTTTTTAGAGCTGTTTTAGGTTCACAAAAAAATTGAGAGGAAGGGGTAGAGGTTTCTCATATGCTCCCCATCTCTCATTATCATCATCTGCAACTAGAGTTATTCATTTCTTACAATTGATGAACTTAACATTGATACATCATAATCATCCAAAGTCTATAGTTAACCTCAGGATTTATTTTTTGGTGTTGTGTAGTCTATAGGTTTAGATACATATATAATGACATGTATCCATCATTATTGTATCACACAAAGTATTTTCACTGCCCTAAAAATTCTCTGTGCTTCATCTATTCATTCCCCTCCCCCCACTTTACTATCTCCGTAATTTTGCCTTTTCCAGAATGTCACATAGTTGAAATCATATGGTGTGCAACCTTCTCTGATAGACTTTTTTCACATAATGATATGCGTTCAAGTTTCCTCCATATATTTTCATGACTTGATAGCTCATTTACTTTAGGTGTTGAATAGTATTTCTTTGCCTGCATATACCAAAGTTTATTTATCCATTTACTTACTGAGGGATATCTTGATTACTTCTAAGTTTTGAAAATTATGAATAAAGCTACCATAAATATCTGTGTATAGGATTTTGTGTGGACACAGGTCTTCGTCTTCAAGGAGGACGCACTATCAAAAGGCCTGGACTAAAATAGTGGTGCTCTGTGTGGAGAGCTATTGCTCTGTTCCTAATAGATTTTGCTATTAGCTGTTCAGTCTCTACATTTAACCCTTTTCTCATTGCAATGTTTTCTTTAGCAGTATGGCTAGTGGGAAATAAGATTTCAAGGACTTTATTCTACAAATAGATTATAATGACTATGAGAACAAGGGCTACTTCCAAAATTTGAGTATAATCTAATGTTATGGATTATCAATATATGTTTGTCAGTGGCTATGATGTGGTATTAATTAGCTTTGCAAAAACACTTTGCCTGGAAGTATTATAGAGAGATAGTTTGGTTGTCATAGGAATACCATGGAGTTTCTAAGGGGACTTCCTGAATTTGTAGCAGGCTTTGTTAAATTTGATTGTTTTTACTGATCTATTTTTTATTAAAATAAAATGAAATATGTTGTTCAGTAATTCAGATTGATTATATACATATTCCTTAGTTTAGATAAGGACACAACAAAGAACAAGTACAACTCTACATGTGCTATACTTGAAACCCTTGAAGAATTTCTTGTGACTTAATATAAGCATCATTGAAAAAGTCCCAAGTCAGTCATACAGAAATTCTCCCCCACAAAGTCTCACAAGAGATTACAGATCATTTTTCAGACAAGGGATAGTGAATAGACTTAGGCCTGAAGAAAATGTAGTTATGTAAGGAATCTAAAACCAGTAAAATTTTTCCATTAACTATACAGAAGAGAAAACCATTACCATTCTGCCATTTCAGCAGTATGATATAAAACAATGCTCTGATAAAGGTAAAAAACAAATCTATAAATCCAGCCTATGCTTGAGGAGAATGTATCCACAGTGGCATTAAATGTGACTTCAAATCACACACAGACAACCTGAGGGCCTTGTCAGTGACGGTCAACTGGAATATAATTGTGCAACTCAGAAATTTGGCCTCCCAACAAAAGTTGTCCATATTTCTTTGATAGATTTTATTCACTTGACTTATAAATCTCATTTAATATCTAGATAGCAGCAAAAGTATTCAGAATTTTGGCTAGTCTGTCAGCATTGGTAAAATACAGTGAAGCTGAAACAAAAGGTATCTAACATTTATTTTGTGCCTCAGATTATTTAAGGCACTTTGGGAAAAATCAAAGCTATAATAAAAACAGAGAATAAATTAAATTATTTGAGAAGTGACCTGTGTGCATCACAGAAGTAGTAAATAACACAAGATAATTCATAGTCAAATTTAAAAAGTTTCAAATTTAAAAGAACAGAATGTGAAGCGTTGAAGAAATTCATAATAAAGGTACTCCAGTGCGCATTATAGTAACTGGGCTTTATTAATAAACTAGGGGCCCGGTGCACAAAAATTTGTGCACTCCGGGTGGAGGGAGTCCCTCAGCCCGGCCTGTGCCCTCTCACAGTCTGGGACCCCTCAGTGGATGCCCTATGATGGCCCCAGTCTGCCAGGCGCCTTTTGTGTGTGTGTGTGTGTGTGTGTGTGGCCACTGGGGACCTGCCCCCAGCTGCATCTGAGGCTTGGAGCAGTCCTCCTGTGTGTGTCTACCTGCTGGGGACCTGCCACCAGGCACACCGTGGAGGCTTGGAGCAGGCACCCCCTCTATGTTGATCTCTCAGACTCTTGCCCTC
>PVJC01016769.1:0-33246 GCA_004026665.1 Murina feae | reverse complement strand
GAATAAGATGTTTGATAAAGGACTTGATTTAGAATATATAAAGAGTTTCTATAGCTATAGTTTGACAGTCAATTTAATGCTGTTCTGCCTCTGTATCTGTTTATGTTCATCAGTTTATAATGGTCTTTATTATCCATAAATGAGTGAGGTCATGTGGTAGTTTTCTTTCGTTGACTGGCTTATTTCACTTAGCATAATGTTCTCCAGCTTCATCCATGCTGCTGCAAATGGTGGGAATTCCTTCTTTTTTACAGCAGCATAGTATAGGAAGGGTTGGGAGGGTTGGGGGGGAGTTAATTGATCAACTGAAGGACTTATATGCATACATATAAGCATAATCAATGGACACAAGACACTGGGGGGTAGAGGAGGATAGGGGAAGGTCAAGGGGAAAAAATGGAAACTTATTTAACCCTCTTTGTAATACTTAAAGTAATAAAACAAAATTTTAAAAGAAGAGTTTCTACAACTGAGTAATAATATGTCAAGTAACCTAATTTTAAAAAATGGGCAAAGAATCTGAATATGCATTACTCCCACGAAGATATACAAATGGTCAATAAGCACATGAAAAGATGCTCAACATCATTAGTCATCAGGGAAATGCAAATCAACACATGTATATTCACCTGATCGATGACAAAGGTGGCACCTGCAATACAGCAGGAGACAAGGGGAGAAGATGTTCTTTCCTAGAGCAATAGAGTAGCCAAAGGGACAAAATACATGCTGACAAAATAAATCATTCACAAAAATTAATTCCAGGTGGACTCTAAACCTAACTGTGAACGGTCAAAGAATAATCTTTTAGGATAATACTTGAAGTAGGCAAATATTTTTAAACATGACACAAAAATTACTAACTGAAAAGGAGAAAAATAATAAATTGAACTATATTAAGATTGTTAGTTGCCTATGCCAACAACTATTGTTCTTCTCTTCTTTATGCCAGAACCACAAATTTATTTGCGTTTGCAATGTCACCTACTGAAGCTGCATAATTTCCAACCTCCCTTGCATGGAGGTATGGCCATGCACTAAGTTCTGGGAATTGAAGTATAAATAGAAATGTGTAAGACTTCTGGGAAGAATCCTTATGGAAAACAGGGCCAGTCCTCCTTCCCTTGCACCATATGACTTATGATAATGCAGATGTGAGGCCTGGCTCTCCAGAAGCTCACTTGGACCTTGAGAAGGGAAGTCATGGACGATAGGGCAGTAGAGCAATGAGGTAAAAGACCTGAAACAGCCAAATATTGTCTCGCATCTAATTATGTATATATGAGAAATGATCTTCTTTTACAGATTACTATTAATTTGAGATTTCTGTCACATGTGTTTAATCGAGTTCTAACTAGTAGAGACATAAATTGTCAGATCCAGAATGCCCAACAAATCCCATGCAATAAAAAAAATAAAAGGAAATTTATATTTAGATAGCTTTGTGATAAGATCGCAGAACACTAGAGACAATGAAATCATAAAAACAGAGAGAAAAGACAAAGAATGATAAACTGTTACTTGCATAAAAAGAGAAGCCAATAAACAGTTCAATGATATCTTCAAAATATTAAGAGAAAATAAGTAACATTTTATATCTAGAGAAATTCTTATTTGAAAACAAAAAAAAAATGGATATTTTCAGATAGAACTTTCCACCAATAGACCCTTGACTGATAGAACTTAAAAAGCTTTTCTTCAAGAATAAAAATCAGCCCTAGCTAGTTTGGCTCAGTGGACAGAGTGTTGGCCTGCGGACTGAAGGGTTCCAGGTTTGATTCCGGTCAAGGGCACATGCAGGCTCGATTTCCAGTAGGGGGCATGCAGGAGGCAACCAATCAATGATTCTCTCTCATCATTGATGTTTCTATCTCTCTCTCTCCCACTTCCTTCCTCTCTGAAATCAATAAAAAAAAATTTTTTAAAAAGCATAAAAATGAGTTCAGAAGAACAATGTAAGGTGCCAGAAGGAAAAGTGACAACAAAAATTATAAACATATGGAGAAATATAAACAAACACTTGACTATATAAAATCATCATCATCATCATCATCATTTCTAATTGTGTGGTTAAAAAGAACTAAAATTCTGGGCAAAAATAGCATATAATTTGGGAGTGAGTGGTTTGAGTGAAAATGTTCTAAGGCCTTTGTAGAATTAAGGTATTCTAAAGCTTTGTATTTGGGGGAGGAGATTAAAGACATTAACTGTACAGATGCTATCAAAGCACAGAACTAAATAAATGGAGAGAAATTCCATGTTCATGAATAGAAACTCAGTATTGTCAAGATGCCAGCTCTTTCCAATCTAATCTATAGATTAAATGCAATCTCAGTCAAAATCCTAGCAAATTACTTTATAGATATTAACAAACTGATGCTAAAGTTTTTATGGAAAGGGAAAAAAATTTAAAATAGCCAGCTTAATATTGAAAAAGAAGAAAAAGTTGTAGATCAGACACAACTCAACTTCAGGACTAACTATAAAACTATAGTAGCCAAAACAATATAATACTGGCAAAAGAATAGACAAATAAATTAATATAACAGAATAAAGAGCCTGGAAATCCACTACATAAATTTAGTCAACTGATTTTTGACAAGAGTAAAGATAATACAGTGGGGAAAAAAGACATTATCTTCAATGGTGGTAGAATAATTGGACATCCATATGCAAAAACTGGTTGCAGATACAACCTCACAATCTTTATAAGAATTAACTCAAGTGGATCAGAGACCTAAATGTAAAATGCAAACTATAAACCTTTTAGAAGATAATGTAAGAGAAATGGTAGATGACCCTGGGTTTGGTGATGACTTTTTAAATATGATACCGAAAGCATGGTCCATGAAAGAATTGATAAGCTGGATTTCATTGTACTTAAAATGTCTGCTCCAGGAAAGACACTGTCGAGAGAATGAAAAGAAAACCCACAGCCTGGAAGAAAACATTTGCAGAAGATACATCTGTTATTCAAAGGACTGTTGTTCAAAGTATACAAAGAACTCTAAAAACTCAATAGTAAAAAAAAAAAAAAAATGACCCAATTTAAAAATGGCCCTAACAGACACCTCACCAAATAAGATATATAGACGTCAAGCACATGAACAGATGCTTCACATCAGATGTCATCAGGGAAAAGTAAATTAAAACAAGAAAAAACCACTCCACATGTTAGAATATTCAAAAACCGAGCACTGGCCACACCAGTTTCTGACGAGGCTGTGGAGCCACAGAACTCTCAGACACTGCTGGTGAGAATAGAAAATGGTGCAGCCATTTTGGAAGACAGGTGGCTTTTTGCCACCTAACTTAACGTAAACATACCCTTGCGTGGAATCCAGCAGTTGTGCTCCTGGGTATTCACCCAAAGTAGATGAAAACTTATGTTCACACAAGAATGTTTATGTTTATTCATAATTTCCAAAACTTAGATGCATCCTAGATGTATAAACAAACTGTGCTACATTCCAGACGATAGAATATTATTCAATGACACAAAATGAGCTGTCAAGCTGTGAAAAGATATGAAAGAACCTTAAATGCATATTACTAAGGCTACACACTGTATGATTCCAACAACACGACATTTTTGAAAAGTCCAAACTATGGAGACAGTTAAAAAAAAAAAAAATCACTGGTTTCCAGGAGCTAGGGGTGATGGAGGGATAAACAGGGTGGAGCACAGGGGATTTTCAGGACAGTGAAACTACTCTATCAGATACCATAATGATAGATGCATATCATTACACATTTATCCAAACCCATAGATTATAAACCAATAGGAGAGAACTAACGTAAACAATGGACTTTGGGTGGGATTGTGTCAGCATAAAATCAACAACTGTACCCCTCTGGTGGGGGATGTTGATATTGGGGGTGGTTATGCATGTGTGGAGGCAGTGAGTATAAGGAAAATCCCCTTACCTTCTGCTCAATTTTGCTGTGCATTTAAAACTGCTCTAAAAAATTGTTGATTTTTTTAAAAAAGAGAAAAAAATATAAAAACAAGGAGAAATTAGCTCATTCATGATCATAATGGGAGATGTTAATACACCACTGTGTAATTTACAGACCAAGTAGATAAAAAAACAAGTCAGTAAGAATATTGATGATATGAACAACACAAACAATGCTTGACTTACATAGAACTCTGCACAAATCAATTTAGGAAAACATTCTTTTCAAGTACCCAAGGTATATTCCATAAAAATGGATCACATACAAGTATATAAAGCAAATATAAAGAAAGTTCAAAGCGTTGGACTTACCGATCACATAGATTCATTCAGATCACATTGTCTAGCGAAAACAATGAAGTTAATCAGTAACAACAAAAAATCCAAAGATTTGAAAATTAAAACATATCGTCTGAATAACTCATGCTGTGGGTCAAAGGAAAACTGATGACCTGAGGCTCCAGACTTTCATGAATTGAAACAGCTGGTGAAAAATCTCTGATGGTACGAGGACTGAAGAGCCTGTAAGAAAAGGGTCTACTGCTGAATTTGAAACTGCTTTTACTTTTTCAGCATTTTCTGGATCAAGAGGACCCTTCTTATCCAATACCCATCTGTCAGTCATGATTGGCCTTGCTTAGGTCACATGTCCATAACTGAACCAATCCCTCTGGCTAGAGAAATGAGATCTGATTGGCCAGCCTGGGTTGGGATCTATCTCTTTGTAATGAAAATAGGGGTGAGGGTGTGTGTGCACCGCACACACGCTTAAATTTATTTCAGAGAGAGAAAGGGAGAGGATGTGAGATAGAAACATCAATGGGTTGCTTCCTGCATGCCCCCTACTGGGAATCAAGCCCACAATCTGGGCAAAGGCCTCACCAGGAATGGCACCACAATCTCCAGGAGCAGGGTAAGGTGCTCAACCAACTAAGGCACACTGGTGGGGCCGGTGGGAGTGCCTTGACTGCTAGAGTCTCCAAAAGCTCATGAAGTTAGAAGGAAGTCCTTCCGGGGAAGGTAGCTTGACACACAAAATCACTCTTCTTCCCATAAGTAGAATGCTATACACTCCCCCTGACTAGCATAATACACTAACTGTTTAAACAAAAACTGTAAAAACCAAAATCATGTCTTGTCACATCCAACCCCAAGCTCAGATTTCTAGGCGATGTGCTTTCCTCCTTCATCAGGTTCCAAAGCAGCCTTTCATGAATTTGGCAGCCCACAGCTAAAAGATAAGTTTAACCACCCGCAACATTCCCAGGACCCGATGACAAAGGGAAAACAGAAACATTGCTCTATGTTTCCCATTAGCAAACAGGGAGAAGGGAAAACCTCAAACACGCCATGCTCCACCGCGCAGGGGCAGGGACAGCCCCAGGCAGAGCTGTCAGTCTCTGGGCCAGCCCATCCAACGGCCCCTCTTCCTACTAACTGCTAGGACACCCTTGCCGAGGATTTCCGTGGCCACTTCTGAGGAGGGTGTGGAAGAAGGAAGACTTTCCACCAGGGGGTTGGTTTAGTGGCCACTTCCTCTCAGCAAAATTGCAGGGCCAGGGACTTGCCTTGGGGTCTGGAGCAATCACAGACCACTGTTCATCAAGCTTGGGAGTTTCTGGACATACACTATCCCCACAATCCTGGTGGGTGGATGTTCTAGTTGAGTTTACAAACTGTTAACTAGTAACTCCAGAAGTCTATTCCTGGTCTCGGTCCTTGAACTGAACTTGCCCTTGCAGTTTCTGAGATAAGCACAGTTCCTTTGGCCTTGTGCTCAAATTGAGGCCTTTCTTCTAGATTCGAAATGAGAAACAGAGTTGTTTGACCCCTACCTCCAGTCTACATGCCAGTGCATGCTGGGAAAAGAGAGTTTATTAGCTCCAATTACAGGGTATTTCTAGGGTGGATCTGGCTTTAGGCATAGGTGGGTCTTGGGACTCAAACAATACTATCAAGGTTGTGTCTTGATCTCTCAGTGTGCTTGCCTCTGCTTAGCCTCCTGCAGAATGAGTCTGTGTCCTTATGTCAGGAAAGATAGCTCCTAGAACCCTCAGATTTATACCCTTTCAAATTAGTAAATAGCTAAGAGAACATCTCTCTCCCATATGGATCACAGGTAATTCTCTTATTGGCCCGCCTTGCGTTACATATCTGTGGGTGTGGCACTCTGGCCAGCCAGAGTCAGGTGCCCATCTGGTCATGAGGGTAGGAGGTGGTGCTGGACACTGTGACTGGCAGCTCTGCAGGGGTCATCTGGAGTGGGGTAACATGCTCCAAAGGAAAGGATGCTGGGTAAACAAAGACAGAAAAGGCCCACAATAGAGGTGCAAGAGTGGAAATGAAAGCCACATAGTAGGATAAAGCATAGGGGGAAACTCTACGTAAGTTCATTTATCATTGGGGACCTCCATGTGACTCTGAGTTTCCTGACAATGAAAGCCAAGACGGAAATATGATCAGTGATGCAAACCAGATGGTAGCTGAGGTCCCCAGGCCTGGGGGAGGTTCAAAGCACATCCCAAGTTTCCTCCAGCTCGCTGGAGGCTCACTTTCTCAGCTTATGATCCCACAGGGTTACCTCTGTTCCACATCACATGGCTCCCACATGGGAGGCGTACCTTTTCTTTGACTTATACTCACACAAAGTAGTTAGTGAAGATTTTCATAGGAAGACAACGTTGTGGGGGTGGAGGGTGGTCTTCAAATGTCCTTTGGATCCTGTTATAGGCTCCCCCCAAACCTATCTGCTGAAGTCCTAACCCCCAGAACCTCAGAAAATGACTGTGTTTAGAGAGAGAGAGTCTTTAAAGATAAAGTTAAAAATGAGGTCGATGTGGGTGGGCCCTAATCCAGTATGACTGCTGTCCTTATGAGAAGAGGAGAATAGGACACAGACACGCACAGAGGGAAGACCATGTGAGGATGCAGGGAAAAGCAGCCACCTCCAAGCCAAGGAAAAAGGCCTTAGAAGAAACAAACCCTGCCGACACCTTGAACGTAGACTTCTAGCCTCCAGAACTATGAGAGAATAAATTTCTGTTGTTTTAACCCCAGCCTGTGGTATTTTGTTATGGCAGCAAATTAACCCAGCCCCTCACCTGCCATTTTACAGGAATCTCTCCTTATTCTTTCCCTGACTTCCCTGAATTCCCTCTCCTCCTTCTCAGAGGCCAGATTTCCTCCTGGTCTCAGGCAGAGCTGTCTGCATTTTATCTTGAGTGTGTGGTCTACAGAAACACCCAGTTCTCCGGCTCCTACTCCCACGCCCTCAGCTTATCAAAATATTTTCCCAAACAAGGACTGCTTCCTGCCCAAGAAGAATTCTGCTACCCGCAATGAAGATCAAAACATTTCCCCTCATGTTAGCATCATGGCTGTGCTGGAGACCATTCCTGGGTTAGAGAAGTGTTCCCGAGATCCTCCTGGAAACCCTCAGGAGAAATGTTTTTGTGACAAACCAGAAAGTTATCAAGAGCAAGAACAGTCAAGTCGTTTTTAGACTCACAGAGCACGTTAAAGCAGGAAAGGTTCCAATAAATCCTATTGTTTAGGAAATAGTCTAGTAAAGAGCTTCCAAATCAAAGGAAGGAAAAGGAGGGACAGGAAGAGGAGGGGGAAAAGGAGGCTTCATCCCCAGGGGCCTTAAGGGAGCATCTGGATCCTCCCCTCCGTATCCTAAGCACATCCCCCTCCCCACCACCAGCCTTCAAGCTTTGAGCCTCCCTCTCTTCCTGGGCCTGACCTCTCATGTCTGATGGAGCCTGTTACTTACCCTTTGCTGGCCAGCTGTGTCCCCGACACAGCCTTCTTTTGCTGGAGCTGCCCTACCCTGAGCTGGTGTTTTCTCTCTGGCCAAGTATCCAGACCCAGCCTCCAGAGTGCCCCTTCCACTTCAGCCCGGGACAAACCCACATTCCAGTTAACCCCACCTTCTTGTCCCTCAGGTTGTCCCTCCAGGTACTGGGCATCAGCGACCATGGATGTGCCTGAAGGTGAGCCTGGTGGCACCTATGTTGCTTGGTGACTTAGACCTGGGAAGTCCCTGTCTAGGGCTGTGCCCACACTGCTGTTTATTGCAGTTGTGGCAGCAAATACTTTCTCTTATGTTTTTATTTCTTCCCCCACCCACCTACACACACACAAATGCCAAGTATCGAGGCAATCACATAGGAATTATCTCATGGATGCCACTGGAAATGGCAATGTTTGCCGCAAAATACGATCATCTATTTTGTAGAGTCTCTGCCTCACCTCTAGGGGCCCCGTGGTGGTGGTGGTAGGGGGTTGAGGTGAGGCCATTTGGTGGTGGCTGGGCTCTGACTCCAGCCCCAGGACATGTGATGAGGAGCTGAGAAAGTGCCCTTCCTGTTTCCTTCCTGTTTTCTGTTTCCTTCTACATGCCATGAGCACATGCTTCTGAGTTGCCTTCCTCCTATTCCACAAACACACTGAGATTTTCTGGCTGACATGACAGCTCCCCCTCTGGGCACAGGGGAGGAACTCCTGGAGTCCCTGGCAACAATGCCACTTTGGATCCCAGACAGAAAACCCAAAGAACAGCTCTAAAGACCTTGATTTTGGGTCAAGGTAATTGGCTTCATTGTTGTACCTGGTAATCTGACCCAGATAGATCATCTACTTCCTCTTTTAAAATATATTCTTATTGATTTCAGAGAGGAAGGAAAAGGGAGAGAGATATTGAAACATCAATGATGAAAGAGAATCATTGATTGGCTGCCTCCTGAATGCCCCACACTGGGGATCAAGCCCACAACCCAGGCATTAAACTGTGACCTCTTGGTTCATAGGTCAACGCTTAACCAGTGAGCCATGGTAGCCAACCAGACCATCCACTTCTTAGCCCAGGACACAGAGCACGGCTCTGACATGCTGTGAAACCCCATGGGATGTGGAGGGATAGTAACCACACAAACCTGCACAGGGCATAGCTGCCTGGGAGGCTCTGTCGCCAAGAGCTTGCTCTCATTTCCCCTCGCTGCTCTCCAAGATATCTTGCCACCCTTTTAAGAGTGAAGAAAGGGCCTTGGAGGCTAGGGGCTTGCTCAATACCACACAAAGGGGCCTTTGTGCTGCTGGTCAATGCTCTTTCTTCACAGATGGGCCACGTGGGGTCAGCAGAGGTAGGAACATCTTGTGTTCTCTCGACACTCGCACCTTCCCAGTGGTGTCCTGCTCCCCCTCCCTCCTGGACAGGTAGAGTAGCACACTCCTGCCACCCTGTTGGCATAAGACTCACTGGGTTTGAGTTTGCAGAGGAGAGCCAAGACAACCACGGTATGCATTGTCCATCGTTGGTCCTCAGAAAGGGCTCTTGAGGCAGGAGCAAGGCCGACGAATTCTTGGCACGGGGTTGAGTAGAGTAACTGGGCGGTGGGGTAGGGTGCCCGATCCTTGCCTTAGGGAGTCTAAGTAGCTCCTGTTCTGAAGTGTTGAATCGGCCAGGAAAGTATGCACAAAGAACAAAAAGGCAAAAGTAAACAGCGGTTACACTTATACACACTTAAGAACTTGCCCATCTGCAAGTTCTGGTGTTTCAACATAGTTTCAGATCCAAAGTAGAATTTTAACCCTCATTACTGCCCCCAAATTAAATTCGAGGGCTCCCTTCACCGGAGAACAAAGCTCTGGCTTTCGGACCCATAATGAATGTCTCCTGTTTCCATTTGAGAGCTGCTTCTGAAATGCCCTTCTCCTTGCTGATTGGTCCAAGGATGAGCATGTGACCCGATCCACTGATTCAACTTGCACCAACTGGCACAATATTAGGGGTTTTCACCCACACTGCCTCATGCAATTCTCCCAGCCAGCCCATAAGATTGGTTCCTTCTCTCATCTTCAGAGGTGAGGAATCTGAGGTGTCCCATGGTTAAGTCATTTGTCCAAGACCAGCAGATGGGAAGCGGTTTCCGCGCTGCTAGCCAACATCACACTGACATGTGTAGACATGCCATGGGTCCAATTAGGTCAGGACCTTTCCCAGCCCCTCACAATGACCCCGTTTATGTTTTTCTTACTACTCTCCAACAGCCTCAACCACATCTTTCAGGTTATTCAGTTATCCATATGTTTGACTGACCTGTCTAGGTCTCCTTCTGAAGGGCTGACCTTCCTCAACATCCCTCCTCATCCTCTCAGACAAGGAGTTTCATCACAGGCTGCAGAGGCTCTCTGAGGCTCTGTTAAGAAGAGTCTATTCCCAGTTCCTGACTATTCCTCCCTCTGTACCAGCTACTCCTGCTATAGTGGATGGAGGCAGCTAGAAATTCTGTTTACTTAACAGGTGTTCTCATCCCTAGTCCTTCTGGTAACGATGCTCTTTCTTTTTTTTTTCCCCCTTTGGGGAACTTCCTCTCCCCTAGACCTGATCCTCAACTGCCCATGATGATACGTCTCTATTCCCTGGTAATAGAGGAGAGATGAGTGACTGAAGTTTGCCCAGTCAGAGGACCTGATCCCTCTGGCCATCCTGATGGGTCCAAGGATGAGCATGTGACCTGATCCACTGATTACAATTTTCCCCTCTTCAAGCAATGATACCGTGCATCTACTATGCTGGTGCTGGCATCTTTTTTCACTTGTCCAATTATTCCCATTGAATAAATACCTGGTTTGGAATTGCTGAGTCATATGTATTGTACATTTTAGATATGGGCACATTTTGTAAGGTTGCCCTACAGAAAGGTTGACCCAAATTTACACCATCCCAGCAATACGTGAGAGCCGGCTCTGCACAACTAATAACAGCTGCCGTTGTCAATCTTCACATGTGTGTCCTTCTGGAAAGGGAGGACAGCTGTTGAAATCTGTTCCCAACTCAGGCCTTCTTTTTGAGTCATGTTCCTACATGCCTGTTCCTAAAGTTACCTAGCCCTGACCTTGAGTCTAAATTTCTTGCCTGGTCCTGTGTCAAATCCATTGCTCTGGTATCCTAGTCTCACTCTACAAGGCAGGAAAGCGAGTCTTCATCAGCCTTACCCCTTTCCCCTTTGAACTCCTTGCAGGTGCTAAGAACAGTTTGGAACCCAGTAATTACTTGTTGAATGAATGAATAAATGAGTAAAAACTCTCCTGTTAGTCATTCATTCCCTGCTCAGTTCTGGGTGGTGCCATTAGTCAGATCAGGGCTGACCTGACAGATAAAGGCCTAAGGACATCAGATTTCAAGAATCCCGATAGTCGAACGGCATCACCTCTTTTATGATCTCTATCTTTTCCTCATTATAATGAGCCTCATAATCCTTAAGTTAGGGTGACTTGCCCTCTCTCCAGAGTTCTTCCTTAGTGGTTTTTTTTTTTTTTGTTGTTAATCCTCACCGAGGATGAGGATATTTTTCCTTTGATTTTTAGAGAGAGTGGAAGGGAAGGAGAGACACACACAGAGAGAAACATCTATGTGTCCACTGGTTGCCTCCTGCGTGTGCCCCAACCAGGGCTGGGAACCAAGCCTGCAACTGAGGTATGTGCCCTTGACCATAATGGAACCTGGGACCCTTCAGTATGCGTGGGCCTACACTCTAGGGCTTCCTTGGGTCTTAAAGCACTTCGCCACTTGTGGTTGTAATTGGTTTTTAATTAATTAATTAATTAATTAACTTATTGATTATTTTTATTGTTGACAGCATTACAGATGTCCCCATTTGCCCCCCTCTACCCAATCCCCACCCCTTCCCAGACTTTCCCCATGCTGTATTGTCTGTGTTCATGGACTATGCATATATGCTTCTTGGTTAATCTCTCCTGGTCCCCCCTCCCCCACTTTCCTCCCCTCTGCAACCTGTCAGTTTGTCCCATGCATCCATGCCTCTGATACCATTGTGATTAACTTAGTTATTAATAACAGGAAATGAGCAAAGGGGTATGCCAGGTATTATAGGCATGTCATTTAGGCAACTTCACTAGGAAGCTACAACTTTGCACTCCCCAAGGGTCCAAACAAGGGGAGATACACACAGGCCCAGTAAAGATGGGGCGATTAGCGAAGGTACTTGTTGTCAGTCACACTTGAGAACAAAGGTCATTGGGCAGAATGGGTGTAGCTGATGCAAGGACTCAAAATTTGGATATTTAATCCCCTAAACAAAAGAACTCGCCCCTTTGTGCTCTCTTGCTTCCTCTTGCTGCTCTTGGCACTTGTGTGACTCTGGGCTAGTGGGCTTCCTTGCTTTTGCCCAGTTGGCCCATGGCCAGGCAGACCCCACACACAGTGGACTCATGGACTGCAACTAGCCTGGTACTGACTGGACCCGGCTCTACCATGGAAAGGAGACTCTGGACTCTGACTCTGCTTCTAGCTTTACCGAAGGGATGAAATGCCACGGAAATAAAGCGTTCTACCATTTCATCCTTCAGCGCGCGGGGGGTGGGGTGCTCCAGAAACGCTATTTCATTGGTACCTTAAGAACCCCACTTCCACCGATAGCACTTCTGGACCTATTCTATTCCTCGGTTTTTAAAGAGTTCATTCACCACGTTCTTCTGGTCCCTGGGATGTTGCTTGCTCTTCTGGAGGGAATCCCCATGGCCATTCCTGAAGTGGGGCTTGGGGGGCAGGGAATGCTTGGCAGCCATGCTTTAGACCTCAGTTGATGGCCATCAGGAAAATTGCTTTGTTTTAAAAATTTGTCTTCCATATGTCTTATTAGGTCTGTTCTCAGGTGTTTGATCTTTCTGTGTCTAGTGAATGTGTTCCTTTTTCTGTGATGTTTGGAAAGTGGCTACTGTTTGTTTATTACCACATGATTTTTCTATGTTGATGTTGTTTTTGACCCCTTGTCTACAGTCTCTCACTTTTAAGAGTTTTTAAGCTTATTCTGTTTGATTTTCTAAGTAGATAAGTATCTTCTAAATAGTAAATATCTTGTATTAGACAAGATGATTTTTTAAACAGCTTCGTGGGGATGTAATTCCTATCTCATACAGTTTACCTACTTAAGGGATACAATTCCTTTTTTTTTTTTAAGGATAGTCACAGAATTGTGCAACTATCTCCACAATCAATTTTAGAACAGCAAATAGCAATTTTTAAATTACTTTTTTAAGAAATTGAATTGGTTAGGGTCACCAGTGGACTGTGAAGTAGTAATATGATCATAGAAAACCTGTCTCATTCCTTACTTTTCTGGATTGCTTGATTTTTCACCACTGACTAGGATGTTTGCTAACGGTTTTGGGTGGTTGGTCTTTGTCGCGGTAAGAAAGTTTCCTTCTGCCCTGGCAGGTTTGGCTCTGTGGTTGGAGCATTGGCCAGTGGACTGAAGAGTCACTGGTTCAATCCCCGGTCAAGGGCATGTACCTTGGTTTCAGGTTCAGATGACCCCTGCTCCGGATCGATGTTTCTCCCCGCCCCACCCCTTCCCTCTTTTTCACTCTTTCTAAAAATCAATGGGAAATAATATCTTCGGTTGAGTATTTTAAAAAGTAAGTTTCCTTCTCCCTCCAGCTGGCCAAGAATTTTATGTTCTTGTTTGGAAATAGGCACACATTTTATCAAAACCACTTATCAAAGCATTTATTGTTATGGGAATAACTTTTCTCCCATTTAATCCATTAATGTAACAAATTAATAGATTCTCTGCTTAAAACATCTTTGCATTCTTTATGTACAATCCTTTTAAGATACCATTGGATTCAATTTGCTAACAGTCTTTTTAGAACTTTTGCCTTTCACTTTTTAGTGCTAGTAGCCTATAGTTTTTCTTCTTTCTTCCTTTCCTTTCCTTTCCTTTCCTTTCCTTTCCTTTCCTTTCCTTTCCTTTCCTTTCCTTTCCTTTCCTTTCCTTTCCTTTCCTTTCCTTTCCTTTCCTTTCCTTTCCTTTCCTTTCCTTTCCTTTCCTTTCCTTTCCTTTCCTTTCCTTTCCTTTCCTTTCCTTTCCTTTCCTTTCCTTTCTTTTCCTTTCCTTTCCTTTCCTTTTTTTCTTCATAACGTGCTGTGGTAAGCCAAGGTCACGCTTTTCTCAGGATGTGTTCAAATAATGACTAAGCAGAACCGAGGAAGGTACAAGGGCTGAGCTATTTTTGCCCAACGCAGGACTCCTCTAATGGGCAACCTTTGCTCTGGAGCTTCTCATTGGGTGGACAAAGGTTTGGACAGAACTGCTTGCAGCTCCGACAGTTTCTCCTGCCGATCTGGATTCCCCTTTTCCCCCTCACAGGTGTTCACCAATAAACTGCCTGCATGCCTAACTCCAGTCAGCATGTTCCCCACAGCCCTCAATTGATGCACATGCCACCCTTTCCAGTCTGGCATCTGGACTTTTGTTTTTCTATTCTCTGGAAGAATTTGTGTATCACAGAAATGATCAGGTCCTGGAAAATTAGATGTAATTCACCAACAAAATCATCAGAGCCTGTTTTGTTTTTAAAGATTTTTTAAAATTGATTTTTAGAGAGAGGGGAAGGGAGAGGGAGAGAGAGAAAAACATTGATATGAGAGCATAACATAGATCGATTGCCTCCTACAGGCCCCCTACCAGGGACCAAGCCTGCAACCTGGGCATGTGCCCCAACGAGGAATTCAACCGGCCACCTTTTAGTGCACCGAAGGACGCCCAACCAACTGAGCCACACCAGCCAGGGCTTTTTATTTTATTTTTTTTAAAGGAACTTTAACAAAAATTATAATTTCTGCTGTGGTTATTGGCTAATTCTGGTTTTCTGTCTCTTTTTGTATAAATGTTAGTAATTTGCATTTTTCCAAAAATTTTGTATTTTGATCTAGATTTCAATTTTTTCATTAAGATTAATTTCTTTTTAGTAGTTTTTAAAAATATTTTAAAATTTCATTGGTAGTATACTGTCTCATTTCAAATGATATCTCTAAAATTTTTATTCTGATATCTTATTTATGAGATTTAATTAGACTCATCTATAGTAATGGTTTTTTCAAAGATTAAATTTTTGTTTTATTAATTACATTTATTTTTTATATGCGTGTCCCTCATCATTAAATTCTGCCAGTTTTTGTACTCCATCCCTCTACTTTCTTTGGGTTTATTTTGATGACCTTTTATTCTAGATTCTTTTTTTTTTTAATCCTTACCCAAGGATATTTTTGCCATTGAACTTTAGAGAGAGAGAGAAGGAGGAAGGGAAGGAGGAGGGGAAGAGAGAGAGAAAGAGAGAAGCACTGAGTGATTGCCTCCCGCATGCGCCCCAACTACTAAATTTCAGAACTCTGTTGTGAGCTGTACTCAGACATGTGACTATTATATCTTTTTGGTGATTTTTTGGTAGTTTTTACCAATATGAACTAATCCTACCTTTTTTTTATTAACCTAAACTGAAAACATGTGTCCTGTAATAGGTTAATTTAACCTATTCATAGGTTCTGTGATTTCATATATAATTAGACATACTCCTGTCCTTTTATTTCGTGTTTTTATTTATCATAATTTCTTCTTATTTCTTCCCCCCCCCCGCCCCCATCTTTTCTTCAGCTGATTAGATTTTCTTATTCCATTGTTTTTCTCCTGTGGATTGGAAATTCTATATATTCTGTTTCTATTTTCTTAAAGGTTACCATTTGGCCCATGGCCCACATCCTGCCATTTGTCTTTGTACAACCTACAGACTAAGAATAATTTTTAAGTCTTTATTTCTTTCTTTCTTAATAAGTTTTTAAATGGTAGAAAAATCAAAAGAAGAATTATAGTTTGTTACACGTGAAACTTCTATAATTCCAACCTCAGTGTCCCTGAACGAAGCCTTATTGCGACACGGTCATGCTCATTTGCTTATATATTGAATATAGCTGCTTTTGTGCTGCAGTGACAGAGCCTAACGTCCTTATCATCTAGTCCTTTATTGAATAAAATTGCTGATCTCTGGGCTAGATGCATCTCCCTCCAAACAAGATTAGGATAAATACTAGTACAGCCACAGCTGGTTTGACTCAGTGGATAGAAGGGACCCAGATTCGATTCCGGTCAAGGACCCATGTCCAGGTTGCAGGTTTGATGCCCAGTGGGGGGCATGCAGGAGGCAGCCAATCAATGATTCTCTGTCATCATTGATGTTTCTATCTCTCTCTTCTTCTCCCTTCCTCTCTGAAATTAATAAAAATATACATTTTTTAAAAGGAATAAATATAAAGATTATTTCTTTCTTTCAACGTTCAAGCCTCTCTCCATGCCATCCCTATGTTGTATTCATTTGGAATTTTAGTTCTAAAAACTGAGAACAACCCAAATGCCCATCAATAGGTGAGTGAATTAATGAATTATGGTACATGATACAGTGGAATGCTTCTCGGCAATAAGAAGAGAACAAATGATTGCAACACACACACATCTAAACGCTTGATACTAAGTGGAAGAAACTAAATGCAAAGGGCAACATACTGTATATAACATTCATGTGTAATTCTAGAGAAGGCAAAGCTATAGTGATAGAAAACAGACCCGTGTCTTCCAGGGCCCAGGGGTTGGGATGTGGTGATTGGCTGCAAAGAAACGTGGGTGATGAAAATCCTTTATAATAAAAGTCTTATATGCTAAGTGTCCGACCACTAGTTTGACCATTTGACCAGTCGCCATGACAGGCACTGACCACCAGGGGGAAGACGCTCTGACCAATAGGTTAGATCGCTGCTGGGGTCTGGCTGATTGGGACTAGGTGAGATGGGCCAGACATGCCCTCCCACGGTCCTTCCCTGGCTGGCCAACGCGCCAGGCACACTCGGGAGCCCTCCTGCAGTCCTTCCCGCCCTGATCGTGCTCCAGGCCTCTAATATATCATGATGATGGTGGTGGTTGCACAACTGTATTCATTTGTCAAAACTCATCCAATTGTGTGCTTAAAATTAGTGAATTTTATTGTACATAAATTATACATATAAAAGCCCAATATGCAAATTGTCCCCTCAGGAGTTCTACTGGGAGTCCGATCGCTCACTATGATGTGCGCTGATCATCAGGGGGCAGTGTGGAATGAAGGAAGGCCCCAGCCGGCAGCTGGCAGCTGGGAAGGGAGGCCCTGGCCGGAGGCCAGCAGCCGGCAACTGCTAGGGACCCTGCCAGTGCACAAATTTCATTCACTGGACCTCTAGTACCTCAATAATGTTAATTTTAAAAACCTGTTCTGGGCAAAACTAATCTTTTGTGGGAGGGGAGAGGGGAGAATCAATGATAAGAAAGAGCATGAGAGAAATTTTGAGGTGATAATAATGCTTTATATCTTCATGGAGGGTCGCATTACACAGGTTTAAAGCATTTGTCAAAATTCAGCCAACATACACTTCAGATTTATATATTTCATTGTACATAGATTTTACAGCAAAGGATCTGTATTGAGTCCTAGTTATGATATGCATATTAAATGTTTAAGGGGACAGATACTAATGTTTGCAATTTACTTGGAAATACATCATCTTGAAAAGCACTGCTGGGAGGATTCCTGGGGTTCAGTGAGGTGGTAATAGCCTCATTGTGAGTGAGACCTGGGTTCAACCCCTGGCACTGCGACCTTGGACAAGTTAGTTAATGTCTCAGCTGGGGTTTCCTCACAGGTACAATAGAGATAACAGCTTCCTCGGTAGGGTGTCCATTGTTTATTGAGCAGTTAGCGCAATGTCTGGACCCACAAAGTGCTGGCTCCAAGGGAACCACTGTTATTGTTGGCACTGGTAAGAAAACTAATGAGACTCTGAGAAACCAGATTTGGGCTCTGGTGTTACACTTACAAGCTGAGACTTGCATGCTCACAACAATCCCCAAGAGAGTAGTATTTCCCATATTTACAACTAAAGAAACTGAGATGCATGTTCAACATCAAATCTTCAGATCTTGATCAAGCACAGATATTATTTTCTAACTAGGGGCCTGGTGTGCAAAATTCGTGCACAGGTAGGGTCCCTAGACCTGGCCGATGATCAGTGCCGATCAGAGCCTTTGGGCTGCCAGTCAGGGCCTTCCTTCATTCCACGCCACCCCCTGGTGGTCAGCATACATCATAGCAAGTTATTGAACTCCTGGTCTCCTGGTTGAACTCCCCAAGGGAAACCTTGCACATTGGCCTTTTGTGTATATAGACTAGAGGCCTGGTGCATGAGATTCAAGCACTGAGGGGAGGACCCTCAGCCCGGCCTGTGCCCTCTCACAGTCTGGGACTCCTCGCTCCTTACTGCCAGCCTGCAATAGAGGTGGGAGAGGCTCCTGCCACTGCCAATGCATTCACCAGTGCTCCCCTTGTGGGAGCGCAATGACCACCAAGGGGGCAGCTCCTGTGTTGAATGTCTGCCCCCTCGTGGACAGTGTGCATCATAGCGACTGGTTGATTTGTATATTATGCTTTTATTATATAGGACAGTTCTTTAGGCAGGTATGGTTGCAGAAAAATTACCATTCGGAAAAGTGTATTTTAGCACCTCCTTCATTTCTTTCCAAGCTTCTTCCCACCAAGTTGGTGTGAGGAATAGAAAGTTGGGGGCAGCCTGAGATTCATGGGTGACAGTAACACCCTAGGAACATTTCCAAGGACCCCTCAAGGCGATCTAGAGAGTTCTCCCTTCTTCTAGCTCTGTCTGACAGATCCAGCCAGTAAACAGAGATGATTCACTTGTGATATCCCTGAAGCAGTGCCACTCAACGCCTGGCTCACTGACCAGAGCATATGTGTAGGGGCGGGAAAATTTTTACTTGGTCCTCTTAGAGTTCCTGGCTCAGTCCGAAAATTAAACTGACACAGACTGACAGGAGAAAAGCTTAAATTTTTTAAAAAGAAATTTTACGTGTATATGGGAGCTTTCGCAAGAGAATGAATACCCAAAACAGTGGCCAGAGCAGAAAGCTTTCACACCTTTTAGACAAAATAGATTTGTGAAGAACTGACAAGTCTGGGGTAGGGGTAGTAAGGGGTGAAAAAGTAACCAGGAAGTCATGAGTTCGTTTAACAAGGTTTGTTGGTAAAATTTCTTATCCTTAGAGAGGTATATAAAAGGACTTTTTACAAGGGGATTTTTATGATCTGTTTGGGGGAATAGAGTGACCTTTGTGCTTCCATTATTTTCTCATACTCCTTCCGCTTAAGATAGTAACATGCCAAGGTGCCATGTTTGGGGGTAATGGGTCCTGACCCCTATAATATGCATTAACTGGGAGTTCGTCGTAAATGACAGTTCCACCCCCACCCCCATGCAGACCTACTGAAACAGAATCTCCGGAGATGAAGTCCAGGATCTGTTTCAGGCAGTTCTGCAGGAGACTCTTCAGCACAGTGAAGTTGAGGAGTGCTGCTCTAAGGGACTAATAAGGGACATGGGAGTGGACCAGCCTCTGTGATCTTGCCTTCCCCAAAATGGGGTGACTGCTGTGTGCTGCGGGTCTTTTCCAAGGAGGAAGCAAGACTGAAAAGGGGAACTTGCATTAAAAATGTTTTCTCATTTTTCTTATTCTCAAAGCATTCTTTTCAACATGTTTCTTTCACATAGAAAACATATTTCCATATTTCTGCCCCCATAGAAATGACGGATGTGGTATGCTTGGCAGCACGGAACAAATCAGAGAGGAGTGCAAAGTGGATTCATTCCTGACGTGACCAAGACAGGCAGGAGAGCAGCTTGGTGAAGAGGATCTTGGCAGGGTATTGTGGAGCCTCAGACTGGAGATGGGCCCCGGCCTGTGTTTAAACAAATTGTTTTGTAAAAGGCTTCTTACTTGTGGTGCACACACGAGCCTGTCAGCCGCTGCCCTGCTGTGCACTCACCAGCCGACCTTGGGTGGGTGACAAGTAGCCTCACGTTGGGTCCGTGTTGTGAAAGGAAGTGTGGTACAGAACGGAAACCAAGAGGTCTTTCTGCTGGCCTCCATCATATGCAGGGCACCCAGAGTCCTTTGCGTCAGGTCTTCCCATAGAGAATCCATGGAGAGAATCAGGGTTTGGTGTGACTCCTCTATTCTGCTGAATGGGTCACCATGGCCGCGCTCCAGTATGGAAGCCTTGGGACACTGCCTGTGGCCACCTTCTGATGAGCTAAGACCACTCTCCTGTCCCCCAGAGTCTCTCCTCCGGCTCTCCCCACCCTCCAGCCCCTCGGCACTTTTAGCGCATTACCCGCTGAGCCTGGCCTTTGGTATGGATGGCAGGTCCTTCTCAGACACATTTGGTTCCACGGCTGGTGAATGGGCAGGGGGAAGGTGGAGGTGGGAAAATCCTCTGGATTTGACTAGACCTTAAAGCGATGATCTGCTCCAGGGTGGTGCATCCACAGCAGCAGGTGTTCAGTCTATAAAGAGTAACCCTCCAGGCTGCATTCCTGCTAGACTTTGCTATGCTAAAATGACAGTCTCCTCCCCAGCCTTCCGTTGTTGGCAGGTTCTAGGAAGGAGGTGCCAAGGTGGAACGGACTCTTGCCGCTCTGTGCTGTTATGATTGATGGATGTTTCACCCAGGGCGTCCTCAGAGGTGCTTGTGGGCCTCACTTTGGAAGTTTTTCCCTTTCATCTCACTGGAGCTCCTAAGAGCTTGTATGCTCAGATGAGGATTCTATCATGTACTCAGGAGCCAAGGAGATGGCCTGTGATGACTCATAGGCTGAGACACTGCGCTTGGCGGAACCAAGCAAAGCTGCCTGACCCCACAGGAAGCGACAAAATTAGCCATGCATCTCCTCAGCAACAACCACCTCAAAATGCTTTGATATCAAGATGATCATCGGTAGAACTCTCAGAGCCAAGCCTAGTCCAGGCAACGGTTTGCTAGAGGGAGATGGCATTAGGGTTTCAGAAGACCGGAGAGGCTTCTAACGGTTTATTGTCTCACCCTCCTGGCCAGACCCAGCTCCCCTCGCTGCCCTCACCTCTGTTTTATTTATACCTTTTTATTACAGCTCCTGTCTCTCATCACTCCCAGTTCAGATGACCTCTAAACTCCATCCCCAGAGGCAGAAACTACCAGGGTCCTAAATGCAGCTAGGAAAACATCCTGGAGTCTTTGCATCTGGCAGTGAGTATCTCACTTCTTAACCAAACTTGATCACTGGCAAGAAGAACCTCACTCCAAATCTGGCCCCTTGCCCAGCCGTGTCGGGTGCCAGGGTATGGCTGGCATGAGACTAAGTTCTTTAATGTATTAACAATAGTGCTGCATTTAATAAAAGCCAAAGAGCTTCTGAACACACATGTTAGAAGAGAAAAGAAGCAAAGGAGAGCTCAGGAGCTAAGCAGAAGCAGGGTATGTGGTTGGTGGGTGTCGGTGGGTGGGGGGTGGGATGGGGCAGGAAGGCTGATGTCACTTAAGACCAGAAGCCCAAGGCCCTGAGGACCATGGCGGAATTTTTGCTCTATTAAGGCAGTAACAATCAGTTAATTCAATCCACAGACATTGATTGGCACTGTTCTAGACGACCAAGATCTGCACCAGAGATGGCTGAATGAAAGGCAAGGGTATTTTTCTGAAAATATTCCTTCAGAAAAGACCAATCCAAACAGTCTTACACTGAAATGCGTAGCCTCTTTGCTTACATGTGTGCTACCTTCCTCCCACCCTTCCTTCATTCCTTCCTCTCTCTCTCTTTTTTTAAAATATATTTTATTGATTTTTTTACAGAGAAAAAGGAAGAGGGACAGAGTTAGAAACATCAATGAGAGAGAAACATCGATCAGCTGCCTCCTGCACACTCCCCTACTGGGATGTGCCTGCAACCAAGGTACATGCCCTTGACCGGAATCGAACCTGGGACCCTTCAGTCTGCAGGCCGACACTCTGTCCACTGAGCCAAACCAGTCAGGGCCATTCCTTCCTCTCTTCATCGCTCTTATTCTTTCTTCCTTCTGCCTTCCCTTTTCATTCCTTCCCCCCCTCCCCCTTCTTTTCTTTCTCTTTTTCAGTAACCACAACTGTCTGGGGAAGATACCTTATCCTGAAATGACCTCACTGCTACTTCCTTTGTTTGTAAAGGTTATCTGATTTTGCTGGTGAAAAAAAAGAATAAGTAAAGAAATTTGAACACAGACTTTGTAAGTCTCTCCCGGATATAATCTCATAATGAAGAGCTGCATGTTTTTGTAAACAAGGCTTTCAAAGGTCACTGTAGAATTCAAGCTCTGGAGATGACAAGTACATACCTACTGAGTAAATGAGGAGAAAAACTGTCCTAATGTGATGCTAACGGGTAATTGTGGTTTGGTTAAAATTTTCAATCTCAGCATCACATGCGAGTTCAAAAAATACTGTCTTTCAAACTACTGTCTGAACTCTCTTATATTAAGGCATTAATCTCATCTATGGCAGCTCCACCCTCATAACCAAAAGCCCCACCTCCAAATACCATCACATTGGGGGTTATGTTTCAGCATATGAATTTGGGGGAACACAAACATTCAGTTTATAGCACCCAGCCTCTCAGTTCTATGACCTACTCTATACCAACGGCTTTGTCACCTCTACTCCCTCCTACAGCCACACCCTGGAACCTGTCACCACCACTGACGGCAGCCCCAAACCACTAGGCCCTGTCTTCCAGAGCTTGTATTTTTCTCCTTTTCTTTCTCAGACTCCAATAATTGTTCTTCCAATTGAGACCTACAATCTAGGTATGACTCAAGTAGGCTTTCAGTAATAATTTCCCCCTTCATTGCTTCATTGCTGTCAACTTGGATTTCACAGCTCATCATTACAGAACTTCCTTATATATACCCCAACTCTCTCCACTGGATTTGCCTGTCAGAACTTCAACCATGGCTGACCTAACCAGTGACAAGATGGAGAAGCAAAGCGACAACAGATGTCTCTTCCTTTATCTCTCGTCCTGCTTCAGACATGGCTCCACTTCTCTGCCCCCTTTAGAACTCTTTAAGAGGCGTCCAATTACTGTCATCAATTTCTTTTCTCCCTTCTCGTTGGAGCTCACACTCATTGACTTTACCTTGCTCCACTGAAACAGCTCATTTCAAGATCCCTGAGGACAGCCAGTTGTCAAATCTAGTGGGTTCGCCTCAGACCTCATCTTTTTTGACCCATCAGCAGCCTCTTTTGATGGAGTAAATCAGTCCATCCTCCTGGTTTGGTCATGTACTCCCCTTGGATCTCCTCTGACCACACTACTTCTCCTTGCATTTCTCTGACCTTAAACTCTGGAGGATACCAAGGTTCAGGCCTTGGATCTTGCCTCTGTCATTCCTTTGTAGTCTCATCCAGTTTCATGGGCTACGTGACTCCCAACGTTAAATCTCTACCAGCCCAGACCTCTACCCCAAACTCCAAACTTCCATCTCCAATTTACAGTTTTACTTCTCTGCTTGAATATCTAATGGACATCCCGAACTTATCCTATCCCTCCAATGTGTTCCTCTTGGTCACCTTCACCACAGCAAAGAACAATTCCAGTTGCTCAGGCCAAAGTATCTCAGGGTCGTCCTGGATTTCTTTCTTCCTCTCATGCCTGCATGCAACCAATTAGTAAATCATGTTCATTTACCTTCAAAATGCATCAGGACCCAGTGCTTCTTACCACTGCTTCCAGTATGATCCACACCACCACCATCTCTCACCTGGATTATTTTGCTAGCCTCCTAACTGGTCTCCCTGCCTTCATCCTCATCATTACCATCCCCTCTCCATCAAGCAGCTTAAGCAAACTTTTAAAAACTCAAGTCAAATCAAAATATTCCTTTTCTCAAAACCCCCTGTAGGCTTCTCATGTCATACAGAGTAAAAGCCCAAATCCTTACGATGGCCCACAGGCCTAATGTTATCTGGCCTGCACCGACCTCCTCTCCTACTCCTTCCCCACACCACTCTGCTTCAGCACAGTGCTCCCTGTTCTTGGATCCAGAAAGCACATTCTCACTTTGGGATTTTTGTACTTTGAATATTCCTTTTCCCAGGACAGTTTCCCCAGAGAGTCGGATGGCTGGCTCCCTTAGTTTAGATGTCACCTTATCAAAGACGACTTCTCTGACTACCCTATCGAATGTCAGACCTACTTCTACCCCTGTCTTCCTGCCCCCTCCAAGTCCTGCTCCACTCCTTCCCCTTGGAGAGGCAGAAACCAGACACTACAAAAACAGGCAACATGGAAGGCAGAGACTTTGTTGTCCTAGCAGTGATTTTGGAGTAAAAGCCAAACCCTGCCTCCTCTCCAGCCTCACCTTTCGCCCTATGTTCTAAGCCACCGAGCTTTCCCGCATCTCTCCAAGTGACCCCCTGCTCAGGCAGCATTGCCACTCTCTTCCCTACACTTGGAATCCCATCTCCCCCTCCTCTGCCTGACAAGCTCAAGCCCACAACTCCAGTGCAGGGGTCTCCCTTGGGAAGTTTCCCAGCCCCTACCAGACCAGCCGGGCTCCCTTGCCTGTGCCTGCACTCTGCTTTGCACACCTTCTCCTATCATTTGTCAATGACAGGGCCCAATCTGTCTTCCTCCTCTGCTCTGAGAGCTCCTTGAAGACACCATGGTGTCTCATCTCTCACCTTCATCTCTGATCCCTAGTCCTGGGCGCTCAGTTGAATTGTTGGTTAGCTCAGAAACGTTGTGGTATTAGGTGTGACAACAGAGGCCTCTTGAGCAATTGTTGGCAACAGGGAACTAATCACCTCCATTTATTGGGCAGAATAAAATATTCTATGTAGAACATTGTATTTGCATTTCACAAGCACACCTTGTGAGAGAAGTATAACCATCTCTATTTACAGATGGGACACTGAGGCAGTCAACATATGCCATTGGCCTCCCCTTCTGAAGTAGCTCATTCATTTGAGGGGAGGCCTCATTATGAGAATTTCTCTCGTTTTCTTTAGTCCCACATCAGCTCTAGGAGGAAGACAGCGGAATTCTCATTTACACAAGAGGTCAAAGCAGGACTTCCATAATGACAAAGCCAGGACTTCAAACACTGTCATCTGAGACGGAGTCAAATGGAACACCAGGTGGGAGTGAAGCAATACCTCAGGGACAGCATTATCTGGAGGAGCTGGCACAGCCCAAACAGGAGAGGAGTCGGTGTTCCAGGAGCCTTGGGCCTTCCTCTTCCTCCGCCCTAGGGGACACCCAACTTGATCTCTCCATCACCATTTCAGGGGGTGTTTAAATATGTGCCTTATAGCTTTGCACAGTGCCAGTATCGTAGCCAATGAGGTTTATCCGAGGCCTAATTATTGCTAAAAAAAAAATTAAAATTAAAATGTATGTGCCTTTTGTGTGGGATGCTGGGATAGATTTCTTGTCCTTAAAAGGGCAAAGGCTGGGTCTACACAGAGCTAGGTTGTTGGGACTTGCCAGCCAAGGGAGCAGGAGGGAGATTGAGCAAAGACAATCTGTGGTGAGCATCCGGGTCTGATGAGGGCTGGAAGCTTCTTGTAGGAGCTTCACCTGGCCAGGTTGCATATTCCAAACACAGGAAACCACAAAATAAACAGGGCTTTTCACAACCCGGACTGAATGCAAATAAATTCAAATCGCATGGAAATGCAGAAGCCTGACTTGCTAGTTTAAGAAACACTTGAAAAAGTGGTAGCACTTCCCTGAAATGTTTTAGATGCAGCGAAGGCATCCTTCCACAACCACGTCAAAATTACAGCTAAACTACAGAACAATCATAATTCAGAATCACCTGGAATACAGCTGAACGAAAGCCCTACAACGGGAAACACAAAGAAGCCACATTGAGACTGGTAGGAGGAGTGGAGATGTGGAACAGGTGGTCCCACACCTATGTGTGGCAGTTAACTTTGGGGGGGATAGCTCTGCTGAGAGGTCCCCCCTGAGGATCCAGGGGTCCCAGCCTCACACCAGGCTCCCCAGCCCAGGGTTCCAGTGCCGTGAAGAGAAGTCCCCGTAACTTCTGGCTGTAAAAACCAGGAGGGATTGTGGCTGAGTGATATGGACAGTGCTAGAGTTCCAGCAGTTCCTCTTAAAGGGCCTGCACACTGACTTATGCAGACTCACTTGTTCCAAGTTCCAGAGCTGGGGCAGCAGCTTGAAAAGCACCAGGGACATATGGGAAGAAACTGAGTTATCTGGCATTGGGGCGAGAGGTGGAGGGGCAGCTTCCTCCCAGACAGAAGTGCTGGCAGAGGCCATTGTTCCTTTGCTGAGTTCTCCTCCAACCTCCCACAGAGCTGGCAGGCGAGTACCATGCCTGAGTCTCCATCAGCCTCGCTAACACTGTTCCACTTACCTTGGTGATTCCCTGAGACCCCACCCCACCTGTTTGCAGTGGTGTTTCCATATGAATGGCCTGTATTAGCTCATGCTTCAGACTCTCCTAAAAATCTCTCAAATAAGGAGCATCTGGCCCTGTACCCTCTCTAAGTGGCCCCAGGTCTGGCACTAATGGCAGCCAGGATGGTTCATATTTAGACCTCTCCTGGGACAAAACCCTGAGATGAATGGAGGTCACGGCCTGCGGGCGGATGCCCTCAGTACTTGTGGACAGGATGCCCACAATGTCTGCTCCAATGCTCTGCCTGATCCAGGGTGACCAGCCTGTTGTGACAATGGATTTCAACTCCAACAACTTGCTCCTCCTGAAAGACAGGCCTGACTGAAAGTTCCCAGGGGAGGTGGTACCGCCTAGAGGGACAGACGGGCTCCGCAGTCAGCCAAACCTGGGTCTGTATCCTGGCGCAGGCGGTGTGACTTCAGGCAAGTTTCTGGACTTCTCGGCACCCACATAATTCTCCGGGGGCAACGTTTTCTGCCCACGGGTGTTGGGTGACTCTCCTCAGCCTTCCATCCCAGATACTTTCCTGACACAACAGTCAGCACTTGCTGCCCCCATTGCATCTGCACACAACCCTCCCGACACATAGAAACACACTGCGCCCAAGCCCACACCTGCTTCCTGGAGAAGCTCTGGAAGGGCAGTGCTGAGCGGTCATGAAGGACATAGATCCTGGCCCAACACCAGGTTCCAGATCTACACGCACCAGACGACAGTCCACTGGGCAGCGGGAAGAGGATTTAAGAACTCCTTTTTATCCTCATCTTTAGTTTTCCTCCTAACGTTATTTTTGCTTTTGCTTTATAATAACCGCAATAGAACTGTGCAAGTGCATAAGTTACCATACATAACAATACATATGCCAGGATATGCGCCCCACTTGTCTTATGGGTGTGTGACCTGGAAAATTTGGAGACAATGGCCATGGACCCTCTTTCTCGACCTGGATGGTTCACGGCTGGCCATTTCCCTGCTTGGCCCTCTCCCCACACCCGCCCTGCCTGCAGTCTCATTCTCTCCTCTGAGAATGGCCTCTGGCTGAGAGTCAGCCCCTGGCTTCTCAAGGTTTATAAAGGAAAGTGCTCCTCGTTACTGGCGTAAGTACCACAGAGGCCCAACCTTGCCCCTTCCCAACCTTGGATTCCCTTTCTGTGGCTCCTCTCACCACCACCAGCACCACCACCATCTCCCACACCGGCTGCTTTCCTAATCAGAAATAGGCAGGGTCTTCCTGTTGCCTACGGACCCAGCCCAGTTTCCTGTGTCAGCTGACCTGAGGCTGCCCACTTCCTGAGCCGCCTCCCAGGCTTCTCGTTCCCAGATCTCTGCTCCAGCCAGACCACTGCTCTAGCCAGACTGCCCCCACCACCCCCACAACTCGGCACTCACACACACCAGCTGCCGGGGCTCCCTCCGCCACAGCTGCCTCATCAGCATGCTGACAGGCATCTCCCCTTCCCATGGGCCTGTGCCCACTCACAGTGGACAGGTGTTCCCCAAGGGGATTGCAGCCTGTGGTCTGGGATGTGGCAGGTACTGGGTCAGGGGAGAGTAAGAGGTTTGTCCTGGCCCAGGACCAAGATGGGGCTCCTGTCATGCTCTCTCCCAAGACACAGCAGGGCCCACGTGCCTGGGCCCCTCTGCCAGGGCAGCAAGCATCAGTGGTTGTTGGGCCGGAGCAAGGAGTGGGAGCTGGGAGAGCCTGGGACATGGTGGACGAGGGGAGTGGGTGCCAAGACCATGTCCTGAGGAGGTGGCAAAAGACGGGGGGAGGGGGCGGGAGGGGCGGGGTGTAAATGGAGGTTCCAAGCCACCAGCACAGGCTTCAGTGTCCCATTGCTTTTCACTTACAAAATATAAACTCAAGGATAAAGTTATTAAAAATGTCAAGACAATGCACTCAGAGCATTAAATGCCGAACACAGGGCCATTCTGACCACGGGGACTGTGGGACACGCAGGCCTCGCTCCCCGAAGTCTGGCCGGGCTTCAGGCTAGCTCATGAGCACAGGTTGTGTATGTTGAATCTCTTCTTCAAAGTCACCGTTTCCCGGAGGAAGGCTCCCACCATGGCTGATACACGAGATGCCATGCGGTGATATGCAGAGAAGCATGTTAAACACTGAAATTATTTAGCATTTATTTTAATGTGTGTTCGAAAAACACAGGACTATCACATTCCATCTATAATTTCACAGCGAGACTAGCTTAGTCAGTTCGGGCTGTTATAATAAAACACCATAAATTGGGTGGCATATCAACAACAAAAAATGTATTTCTCACAAATCTGGAAACCGAAGTGGGGGTGCCAGCGTGGCCCAGTGCCGGTGGGGGCCTCTTCCAGGCTGCAGATGGCCAACTTCTCGTTGGCCATCCATAATAGGTATGTAGACTCCCTTAGAGACACATTTATTGAGGGGAAAACAAGTTGCTCTACAGAAAAATGTTAAATAAATAATAGTATGTGTGGTTCTCAGAGATGGCAAAGCTCGTGAAGATGGTGCCCAGAGTTTGGGGAATACGGTGCTGGCCTGTAGCTTGTCTTTACAAGCCCCCTCCATTGCCCATTAGCCCTTCCTCTGGGGGCACCAATGCTGAACAGACGAATAAGCAAATCAACCATCGAAAGCTTGGACCCCCCGAGTCTGAGTCTCTCCTTTGAAATTTTTGTTTGTAGGACTTTTTCTGATTAAGTGACTTAGGATTAATTTCTAGACATGCTAGGATAATTTGCTCAAGAAATTAATTCCTCTTTACAATATACAGAGCCTTCCCCAGCCGGTGTGGCTTGGTTGGTTGAGCGTTGTCTTATGTACCAAAAGGTCTCCAGTTCATTCTTGGTTAGGGCACATACCTAAGTTGTGGGTTTGATCCCCAGTCAGAGCCTGTCCAGGAGGCAACCAATCAATGTTTCTCTCATTGATGCTTCTCTCTCTATCTCCCTCTCGCTTCCTCTCTCTCTAAAATCAATAAAAACTTGTTTTTTAAAAGTAAATAAAATATGCAGCGCTTGTTTTAGAATAACCTGCAAGCCTTCCTTTTTGGGGCCTCTCCCTGACTGCTTGTTCAGAAAGAGCGCCTGGTGATGGAGCAAATTCACAGCATGATGCGAAGTGTGCTCTCATCCAGCCCTGGGCCCCAGGAGCTGTGTCCTGCAGGTGGTCTTAGATGACACTTTGTGACATGTACTTCTGGGCCTGGATGAACAAGTGGCCAGCTTTATCATCAAAAATTGTCAGCCATTGCTGGTGGTGCTCAGTGGTTAGAGTGTCGGCCTGTGCACCGAAGTGTCTCGGGTGTAATTCCTGACCAAGGGCGTGTACCTTGGTTTCGGGTTTGCTCCCCTCTCCGGGTCAGGACTCATGCGGGAGGCAGCCAGTTGATGTGTCTCTCTCACATCGATGTTTCTCTCACTCTCTCAAATTAGTAAGTACATTTTAAAAATGTATCAGCCCCTAAAGAAATCGTCTTTTGCCCTAACCGATTTGGCTCAGTGGATAAAGCGTCGGCCTGTGGACTCAAGCGTCCTGGGTTTGATTCCGGTTAAGAGCATGTACCTTGGTTGCAGGCACATCCCCAGTGGGGCGTGTGCAGGAGGCAGCTGATCGATGTTTCTAACTCTGTCCCTCTCCCTTCCTTTCTGTAAAAAATCAATAAAATATATTTTTTTTAAAAAAAAAATTGAGATTCACCTCTCAATCAAATTTCACCTTATCAAATTTTTTAAAAGATAGAGACTGAACTGTCATCCATGACAAACATTTTTGAAACAAGTTTTTCTAAAACGGAGGGAAAAAAGAAACATATTTAATGCTCGTAGGCCAAAGCCACCTGCAGCTTCAGTAGTCTTCGCCAGGTGGCCAATGGTTTCTTGAATAATTATTAATATATGTTTATATGGGTTTTTTAAATTTTTGTTTTTGTTTTGTTGTTTTGTAGGGTTTGTTTGTTGTTAATCCTCACCTGAGATATTTTTTCCCACTGATATTTGAGAGAGTAGAAGGGAGGAGAAGAGAGAGAGAGAGAGAGAGAGAGAGAGAGAGAGAGAGAGAGAGAGAAACATCGATGTGAGAGAGACACATCAGCTGGTTGCCTCCTGCCCGCGCCTGGGAATTGAAACTGGAAACCCTTTGGTTCTATGGCCAATGACCTAACCACTGAACACACCAGCCAGTGCTCAGGTAAACATTTTGAATGGACTAATACTTTCAGGACTTCCCATCCCATAAATTAAGATCTGGACATGCATGCTCATTGTAAACATTCCAACATTACAGACACGGGTGACTCAAAAGGTGAAAGTTTCCTCCTATAACTGCTTTCCAGACATAGCCAGTGTTTTTAATCCTGGGTATATGCTTCCAGATTTTGTGTGTGTGTGCATGTGCACACACACACACACACACACGGTTCAGGGTGCCACTACGCATTATGTGGTAAGATTTGCCTCTTTCCCTTAACTCTGCCTTGGACATGGCTTCACATCAGCTCATAAAAATCTACCACATAAGAGGTGTTTTTACAATGGCTCCTCAGACTCACATTTTGGTCGGATTCAACAGAACACCAAGTGTCTGCCGAACTTGACTTTCTCCCCATCATCACAGGCCAGAACAGATGACACTCACCAGCTTTTGGGAAATGGCCACCTGTTCCCTAAGACCATCCCATGCTCACTGCCCGCAATCCACACCCTGTCCTGCACATCCCACTGTGAGGCTCTGCTGTCCATCCTCACCACCTTGACCAGGTCTGCCAACCTGACCCAAAAGGTGACTGCTCAGGCAAACCTACCTTCTCAACTGGCCACTGTTCTCACAGGAAAAGTCTGAGTTCTAGGGGAGAGCTAATTTATTCCAAAATGTACAAGGAAAAATTGCATAATCAGAATGAATAAATGTTTAATTATGTCAATTTTATTAATTTAATATATTCAGTATTTATAAAAATTTTATTACATTTGAAAAATGAATTGAAAGTAACATTTCCTCCTTTGTAAGAATTCTTGAAAAGGGCCTGGTGGCCCTGTCCAGGTAGCTCAGTTGGTTAGAGCGTCGTCCCAATAGCTGAAGGCTTCAGGTTGATTCCTGTCAGGGTGCGTCCAAGAGGCAATCAATGAATGCATATGGAAGTGGACCAACAAATCAGTGTTTCTCTCTTTCTCTCTCAAAAAAGTCAATAAAAAATTAAAGCAATTTTTTAAAAAAAGAAAAATGTATGAAATTGTCAAGAAATAGTGTGTCGCTCATATACCATTGTTTGAAAAAGCAAAATTATTAAAACCATTTAAAAATATTTTACAGCCTGGTTGGTGTGACTCAGTGGATTGAGCATTGATCGATGAACCAGAAGGTCATGGTTCAATTCCCAGTCAGGGCACATGCCCATGTTGCAGACTCCATCCCCAGGAGGGGGTGTGCCAGAGGCAGCCAATCGATGATGCTCTCTCATCATTGATGTTTCTATCTCTCTCTCCCTCTCCCTTCCTCTCTGAAATCAACTGAAAATATATTTTAAAAATATTTTATAATAAAAATATAAAGACACATATGTGAGTATATATACCTACTAGTATGTATACATACCTACATAATAGTGTGGGTGTGTTTAAAGTGTTTGACGTGTCGTCGGAACCGAGTCTCTAAAAGCCCTCTAGCAGAGGGATAAGAATAAGCAAATCAACCATTGAAAGTTGTACCAAAAGATCTCCAGTTCATTCTTGGTCAGGGCACATACCTAAGTTGTCTCCACAAGTGCAGCCCCCTCAAGGATTCCATTCTGCAGGCGGGAGATAGGAGTGCTGCTGAGTCAAGAGGAAGTTCTCCTTGAATAGTCTCTAAAAACAGTCTCTCGCCTGCAGGTCTGAGACTAGGAGAACCAGAGGCAGTGCTGAGAGAGCTGACAGAAAAGGGAAACCCACAGCCCAGCAGGTGTTTTCACAGCTCCATTGCCTACCCACTGAAATGCAAGTAACTTCTTAGATCCCCCCTGAAATGCAAGTAACTTCGGGAGAAAACGGCTCTTTTTTTTTTTCCTTAAAAAAAAAAAAAAGTGTAACATGTATAAAAAGATCACATGTGTTAAGAGTATGACCTAAAGCCTTTTTACATAAATACGCCCCCAGGTTAGCACCACCCTGACTAATACGAGGAAAATTTCCACCTGGAGCCCTCCCGGCTTCCTCCCAGGGAAAATCGCAGAAGGCTAGTTTGCCTGTCTTTGAACTTCAATAAATGGAATCACACAGGCTGTCCCCTTTGTGTCTAGCATCTTCGCTCAGCGTTGCCCCTGTGAGCGTCACCCCGTTGCTGACGGTGAAAACAGGCCTTTCGGAGGACAGATTTAGGAAGGACAGATTGCACATGGCCAGACGTCTCTTGCCGCATCTCCCACACTCCTTTCTACATCCTGCAGCTCTCACAATTCTCCTTCTTCCTCACAACACACGGACATATACATGGACAAATAAAAATCATCATTTCTTACTATTTTAAAGTCGTTTTCCTCCATACAGACGTTACACATGCTCATGGAAAATAAGAAAGTCTGGCTTTGAGAATCTTCATGGCTCGCTTAGGACTTCTGGCCAGCGGCCTTGGCCTGGCTGAGAACAGTGAATTGGGCCAGCCCCATGCTCCCTGTCAGGAACGTGACCTCCGTGACTCAGAGGGAAGTTGCATCTGGTGGTGCCGCCTAGACCCTCTTCCAGGACTGAAGAGCCTAACTCCCTGGCTGCCAGCCTTCTTGTCCCCACTCAGGGCAGCTCTCAGAGGCCAGCCAGCTCCAGAGTCTCATGCTCGTGGGGTTGGCCTTCCTGGAGACTGCATGGCTGCCCAATTTCTCCTGCTACCCACTCCTGCTTTTCCCTTCACCCGCCACCCGCCCCCCCCCCCGCCCCCGCCTCTGGGCACACCACAATAAACTGCCTGCTCCCTCATCTCCATCTCAGCCTTTCCCAGGGGACAACCTGCCCCGAGGAAGAGAGGAAGAAAGGATGGGTGACATCTAAGTATCATGTGAGCTGTGAACGGTCCTTCCCTTCTGACCTGGCTGAGACCTATACTTTCTTGGGGGGAGGGGAGAAGCTCTTCCCCTCCCTCACCCCCA
>PVJC01016768.1:0-33340 GCA_004026665.1 Murina feae | reverse complement strand
ACCAAGCAGGCCACTGACCCCCTGCCTCCTCTTTCCCGCTCCCCGATGCCCCGCAAAGGTCCTGGGAAGCCCACCAAGCAGGCTGCTGACCCCCTTCCACCTCTTTCTCGCTCCCCGATGCCCCGCAAAGGGCCTGGGAAGCCCACCAAGCAGGCCGCCGGCCCCTTGCCGCCCCTTACCCGCTTCCCGGTGCCCCACAAAGGGCCTGGGAAGCCCACCAAGCAGGCTGCTGACCCCCTGCCACCTCCTACCTGCTCCCTGATGCTCTGCAAAGGGCCTGGGAAGCCCACCAAGCAGGTCGCCGGCCCCCTGCCGCCTCTTACCCGCTTCCCGGTGCCCTCCAACCCTGCCGCCTGTTTCCCACGCACTGGTCCTGGGTCCTGCGCTGTCCCGCCCTGCAGCTGCTCTGTGCACTCAGGAGGTCCCTCAGCCTGGCCTGTGCCCTTTCTCAGTCTGGGACCCCTCGGGGGATGTCCACCTGCTGGCGTGCCTGACCAGCCTAAGTGAGGGGCTTTAAGGCTGCCCACAGCTCCCATTGACCCAATGTCCCAGCAAGGCTGGCTGGACGCAGGTTACTGCGATTTATCTCCTATAATTGATGCTGTTCCTTGAAGGTCTGGGGTCATCTTCTATAATTGATACACTGTTCCTTTAAGGCGGCCTTCTAACTAACGAAGCCTCATCTGCCTTACCTTGCAGTGTCTATAATGAAACAATTGTTACTTTTACTGGTTAGGCCCAGGCTGCTGTGTCCTTCAGCTCCCGAGGATTCTATCATTGTTATATTGTTTCAAATGTTTCAAATCTGTGTTTCGCTAGAGCCAGTTTAAGTGGAAAGGCCGCAGCTTCACTTTCGCTCCTGCCGCAATGGAAACTGCCCTTTACTCAGGTCCGGGAGTGGCGGCCGCCATGTTGGCTGGGCTAATTTGCATACAGCCGCTCTGATTGGCTGGTGGGTGTGGCTTACCCTGTCTCGGAGAAACGGTTAATTTTAATATTTCGCTTTTATTAGTTTAGATTATTTTTTGACTCATCATTGCTTTTTTTTATTGCTTAAAATATTACAAAGAGTAATACATAAGCCTCTTTCTTTTCCCCTTGACCTTCCCCTGGCCTTCCCTACTCCCCAGTGTCTTGTGTCCATTGGTTATGCTTATATGGATGCATAAAAATCCTTTGGTTGATCTCTTTCCCCTCTCCCCCAACCCTCCCTGGCCTTTCTGCTGTAGTTTGACAATCTTTGATGCTGCTCTGCTTCTGTATCTATTTTTGTTTATCAGTTTATAATGGTCTTTGTTATCCATAAATGAGTGATGTCATGTGGAATTTTTCTTTCATTGATTGGCTTATTTCACTTAGCATAATGCTCTCCAGTTCCATCCATGCTGTTGGAAATGGTAAGAATTCCTTCTTTTTTACAGCAGCATAGTATTCCATTGTGTAGATGTACCACAGTTTTCTAATCCATTCATCTGCTGATGGGCACTTAGGCTGTTTCCAAATCTTAGCTATGGTGAATTGTGCTCCTATGAACATAGGGATGTATATATCCTTTCTGATTGGTGTTTCTGGCTTCTTGGGATATATTCCGAGAAGTGGGATCACAGGGTCAAATGGCAGTTCCATTTAAAAAATTTTGAGGAAATGCCATACTGTCTTCCATAGTGGTTGCACCAGTCTGCATTCCCAGCAGAAGTGCATGAGTGTTCCTTTTTCTCCGTATCCTCTCCAGCACTTGTTGTTTGTTGATTTGTTGATGATAGCCATTCTTACAGGTGTGAGATGGTACCTCATTGTTGTTTTGATTTGCATCTCTCAGATGATTAGTGACTTTGAGCATGTTTTCATGTCTGTTGGCTTTCTGAATGTTCTCTTTTGAAAAGTGCCTACGTCCTTTGCCCATTTATTGATTGGATTGTTTAATCTTACTTTTGTTAAGTTGTATGAGTTCCCTATAAATGTTGGAGATTAAACCTCTATCATTGATAACATTGGCCAATATGCGCTTCCATCTTGTGGCTTTGGGGTGGTCATATTTGTGATGGAGTGATGCCTAATTTGCATATTACTCTTTTATTATATAGGATTATTATTTTTTGACACATCATTGCTTTTATTTTTATTTTTTATAATTTAATCTTTATTGTTGAAACCTTAAAGCATTTTAAATGTTTGAAATCCTGGGAACTATCCTGAATTATAGCCATCTAAGATTTCTGCAGCATTTTCCTCTTAACTTCCCTCTCTCCCAGGCACAAACACAAACACCTCTGTTTTCTTAATGCCTAATAAAGCTTTCCTGGGATTCCAAAACAAAGTTCCAACTTTCTCATATTCTTCACTAATTAAAGTTATTTTGAGATTAAAGCTTTATATTCTTTTAATTTTATGGGGAAAATAATATAAGTTCAAAGTAATAATAAATAGTTTAGGTATGTTTAACGTACTTTGGCTGTGAGTTATTTTCCTACAAAATTTATCAATGTAAAAATAATTGTAAAAATTTACTTCTCTATATTTTTATCTAAATTTTTTTTTGGAATGATATTCTTTCTCACTAAAAAGTAAAGGATTTCCTATGGTATTTCTTCTAAACAATGTCAAGATTGTAAGATTACTAATTTTACAAAGATTAGTCCATGTTTATATCCTAAAATAATAATCTATTACATGTTCCAAAAACAAATTGAACATATGGTTTCAAAATAACTGAAGTTGGGAAAAATCCATATTTTGTTAATATTAAACTAATTTTAGAAAATATTCAAGTAATTATAAAATACATTATAACTCATGAACACTATTTTTTTGCCAATTTAAAGTCATCCATTACTTGTAATGATGCCAATTTTAATTATCTTCAACTCTTTGTTCCTATACCAGTATTTAGGGTGGGGCAAAAATAGGTTTACAGTTTTGAGTAGGAGAAACAGTGTTTATTCTTGTGTTATTATTTTTTAATTGTTTTATTAATCCATATGAACAATTATTAATCCATTCCTTTTTGTTCTTTATATTGAAAACTTAATTGCCATAAATTGCCTTTTTAAAATTTATCTTTATTGTTGAAAGTATTATAGATATCCACTTTTCTCCTCCATTGACCTCCTCCACGCTGCACCCGTCCCCCCTTCCCCTAAGCCTTCACCACACTATTGTCTCTGTCTATGGTTTATACATGTAAGGTCTTTGGTTAATCTCTCCCCCTTTAGTCCCCTCAGCCTTCCCTCAGAGATTCCTCAATCTGTTCCATGCTTCTATGTCTCTGGATCTATTTTGCTCATCAGTTTATTTTGTTCATTAGATTCCACATATGAGGAGATCATGTGATACTTGTCTTTCTGACTGGCTTATTTCACTTAGCATAATACTCTCCAGGTTCCTCCATGCTGTCTCAAAGGGTAAGAGATCCTTTTTTTTTTTTTTTAAAGCTGCATAGTGTTCCATGGTGTAAATGTATCCCAGTTGTTGTTTTTTAATCCATTCATCTACTGATGAGCACCTGGGCTATATCCAGACCTTCACTATTGTAAACTGCATTGCTATGAACTTAGGGGTGCTTATATTCTTTCTGATTAGTGTTTCAGGTTTCTTAGGATATATTCCTACAAGTGGGGTCACTGGGTCAAATGGCAGTTCCATATTTATTTTTTTGAGGAATTCTTTTAGTGGCTGCACCAGTTCATATTTCCACCAGCAATGTACTAGGGTTCCCTTTTCTCCACATCCTTGCCAGCACTTGTGGTTTGTTGATGGTAATTGGCCAAGAGACATATGAAAAAATGCTCAAAGTCACTAATCATCAGAGAGATGCAAATTAAAATAACAATGATATTCACACCTGTCAGAATAAATTGCCTTTTAATTGCTTGAATGCTATTGACTCCTCCTCCCCCAAAATGATTAATTTCTGGTGTCTGAGAAAAAAGAAAGTAGCCCCTGACCTCTGGCAAGTGGGCTGGCCCTTAAAGCGGAGGCCTTGGTATTGTTGGGAGTTGGCCTAGAGCTCATAGCTAGACCATGGTGTTCTCCTTTTGGACACAGCCTCACAGAACACAGGCATCAGACAAGGTCACGTGATGATGATGTGAGCTGACAACAACCAGACCAAAACAAGCTCATTCCGCATACTACCTAAACATTGACCATATCCTTTTCTGGCTAATAAGAGTTACTGCTTTTTGTTTGCCAGTTGCAGCTGCCTTGATCTAGTTCTTCTTCCCTTTAGATAAGATTTATTAAGATACCCAATCAGAATTATCCCTGCTTCCTGACAGAGTCCAATCCAAAATAAAGTCCTGGTTCCTTCCTTGAACCCTTCCCAAAAATCATTTAACCAAAGCCCAAATCCTATAGGAAGTCCCTTCAACACCCACTTGCTAAGTCACACCATTTTCTTGTTGCAATGAGCAACAAACCCAATTTTTTCAATTACAAATGTATTTCTGGTAGTCTTTGGGCAAGAGAATATTCTCACAGTTATAGCAGAAAATTGTGAATGTTGAACTATAAATTTTATGTAAAATAATTTTGTAAACTATAAAGTTCTATTAAAAAGTTGATGATGTATTAAGATTTCTAGGCTTAGAATTTTGTTTTCAGTAAATTCATCCAAACCCATGAATTTTTTTAACATTCTACTTTTAAAATATATTTCATGAATAGTTCCCTTCTCAAATATAAAACATATGTTATTTTCTACTCTAGGTTTACAATCTCAGTGGATTAAAGACTCTATGGCTCTAAAGAGAATTTATTCTTTTAAAGATTCTTTTCACTATGCTTGGGAATTGACCTTTGTTTTAATTCAGATTTTAAATTAGCATTAAAATGAAAAGTTATATCCCTATCTTTCTTTCAAAAATAGTAATGGATCAAGATTTCTTAAACATTATATTCCCAATTTAAAAATGTAAATGATTTTTCTTTTTCTTTAATTACCACTTAGATGGCACAGCTTTAGACTATTATAGACATCAATAAGGGAAGGCGGTTTGTCCCATCCATTTGTTTAACAGTGCTTTAGTACTTGTCACTCATATGCATTATATTTTATCCTGGTATTGCTATAATAGTGATTGGATTGAATATATCTACATTCAGGTCCCCAACACTAATCAAAGTTATAGATTAAATTTTTACCAATTTATCTTCTAGATAGAACCTGCTCCATCACCATTGCTCATGCATCCAGAGATGCTGCCCCTTTTTAACTTTTTTTTTTTAAAAAAAGGGATGGAGGCTTTCAAATACTCACATCTTCCAGATGGAACGTCTACTGTTTGTGATTGTGCCTTATGTAAATATCTTAATATGAGATCCCTAAAATCACGAGGCTCTCCCAAAAGGGATTAATGTATCATCCCCTCTCTCTATTGCTGTAGTAGATTAACTCTGTATTCTCTCTGTGACTGGTTTGCTTCCTGAAGGCTACAACAAAAAGACTCAGTCCTCCTTAAACATGGAATTGGAAGTGTAATTGAATACTAGTATTTCCAAAGGACAAGGGTAAAAATGACACACAATTAAAGCTGAGTATTTTATGACGTGTCTTTCTTAAAGAGAATCCATTTGAAGCCCTTTTATAAACCCCCAGAAAATAGCAATTCAACAGAATAAGATTGGAGTAAAATCGAAAGGTAGTGCAGTGTCCTTTCAGAAACAGAGACACATGTAGAGAAAATGTGTTACCTGTTAAAAGTTTACAGAACTGTATTGGAAATTCATAATATATTTCAGTAAATCAGTGTGTATGGTTTTCATAATGTATTTCATGATATATTTTCAATTTTTCCAATTTAATTGTTTGGATCTGTTGAAGTACTTTTTAAGAAAAAGAAGCTGTTTGCCATTTTCTATGTTTTTGACCATTCTTGGACTCCAATTGCCAGAAAGCTCTATTAAACCAGAAATCACTCTCTTTTTGTGTTTAGAATTAGGACTTTCCTAAGGTTTTATTTAGCAAGGCCCAACGATGAATAAGAAGATATTTTGTTTCTGATGTGAATCACATCACCTTCTTTTTCACCTTGTCCTAAACCAGAGTAAACCTGGGTTTCTCCAGAAGGGAAGTCAAAGAGTGGCATCCGAAGGAGTCCTGGTAGTTTAAGGGTTAAGGGAGCCGGTTGCATGCCCCTGGCTTTGGGGATTTTGAGTGAGGCTTGGGAGGCAGGGGCGCCTCCGAGCGCCCGAACAGACCCTCCAATGAACACAAAGGAGGGTCTGGGGAATAGAAACCCAAATCCACTTGTAATCATACAAGAGATCCAGGCATAATTACTTGAGCAACCTAGATTAAGATTGATGAGTCTTTAAAGTGGCGCTTCAGATCGACCGCTTTGCCCTTTGGAAAGAAAAGCCTCGCGGAGTCAAGGTGGACCCGTGACTCCGCTGGCGCTGAAGCGGAAGCTGCAGGCCCGAGACCCCAGGCGGGCCCCTTGCGGGCTCGGGCGGGGAGAGAAAGCAGTAAAATAAACGAGAGGGTTTAGTGTTGTCCGACCAGGCAGGCAGTCACGGTCCCGGTGCAGACTGACGCTGACACAGTTTGCTTCACATCCACCGCTTTAAGCGCGACGGAAGCCGGCCGAGCCCTCCCGGTGCCTCTGGCGACAGCTAGGCCGGCTTGGGCGGCTGGGGGCCTACCCCGCGCCTGTCCCGGGAGCGGCCACCTCCGCGGCCCGCCGCCCGCCGCCCGCGCTGCTCGCGTGGCCGTGGCGGTGGCGCGAGGAGCCGCCGCGAAGGGCCCTGACCTGTGTCCACAGGGGACCCTCCTTTTTATCGCTGCTTTGCTGTTATTGTGACTCTGACTGAAAATTCAAGTGAGAGGGGAATGGAAGGGAATGCGATGCGTCCTTGTACGGCAGAGTGGACGTTATTTCTGATTTCCTTGTCCGTAGTCCAGCTAAGAATGCCTCCCCTCCCGGGAATCTTAAAGGAACTGCTAAGCAATCCCCCTTTGTACTATTCTAATGTGCGAAATTCTTAACTTTCAAGTCTAACTCAAATGGAAGAGGTTTGAAGTAAACACTTTAGTAGAAACATTGTCTGAAAATCTTTTTGCTGCAGCTTGCTTAATTCCTCTAGTTTAAAAATTGAGAATTAAAACGTTTCGGATGTTTTCCTGAGAATCGTTTTGCTCAAATGTCTTAACAATTTCATCATCTGTTAGAAAAAGCACTGCTATGAGTTTTTGGTTTTTTTCTACGTAAGAAATGTATTTAATGTCCGTATGTGCGCGCGCGTGTATGTGTACGTGGCACGCCTCGGAACACCGATGTTAATCCTCCTGCAAGATGCAAACCCGTAGTGCCGTGGACGTTCTATATTACATCCCGCCTGCTTCACACCTCCCGCACAGCCAGCCCTTGGGGAACTCTGCTGCCTAGTTTACGGGCTTTACTCAATGACTGTTTCCTTCCAGCAGTGCTGACTGCCTAGGGTTTCGGACAGCCGGGCTGCTCCGTGCAGAATCAGGCCTCGTAGAGTCCGTACTGCACTTTTCAGTTAATAGCAGCGTCTCACGAACCATGTAGCATTTCTAGGAGGAGGTTGCAAACTCGTTTACTAAGCGTTTCTTATTCGGTTTTCTGGCTTATTGGGCTTTTATAAAAAGTATTTATTTATAGTGTCATTTTAAAGTAATTTGTGAAAGCTAAGCTGACCTTATCTCTCATGAAAGGAACATGCTACATAGTATAAGCACCATCTTTTTGGTGCACCTTTAAAAACAAAAGCCTTTGGTACCACTCTGGGAGGGAGCCAGAGAGAGTCACAGGGACTTAGCCTGACTAGAGTGCCCTTGTCTTTCAGGCCCAGTGGTCCTCAGCACGCCTGCCCAGCTCATCGCTCCTGTGGTGGTGGCCAAAGGGACTCTCTCGATCACCACGACAGAAATCTACTTCGAGGTAGATGAAGATGACCCTGCCTTCAAAAAGATCGACTCTAAAGTGAGTTAAAGTGACTAGGCTACAGTAATGGTGGCTTTGTGGGAGGAAGTGTTTTTCAATTTTGCTGGGTTTTAAATGACAGTGGGGGAGGGGAGCAGATTCCCATTTTTCTCATAGAAAATAAAATGAGTGAAGTAACACATGCTTTATTTTATGGGATTGAAGACTATATTAAAGAGTTTAAATTCTGTATTACCAGAGCAGGCACGTTTTAAGTCTATGAGTGCTTTTGTGTGCGTTTGGGTAGATTTGGTAGTTAAGCCAATTGCTCCCAAGTCTCTGTGGTTCAGAATCTCAGGCTCTCTGAGAAGACTGGGAAGGGTTTTAAAAAATTTCTTAGAGATCACTTTTAATTTCCAAAATGTAGATTGCAGTGTGAATTATTATTGATCGAGAGGTTATAAGGAAACTGCAGGGAGGGGGTTACATTTAGATATAAATTAATCTCCATTATTAAATCCATTTTTTATTTCCTGAAATAAGAATGGGTTTTCCATGTAAATTTAAAAGGAAGAGAAACTGATTCTCTGGGAAGTTTTGACTTAAAATGTGAATATACTAGCGCTGGGATGTTTACAGTTTGTATTCTTCTCTGGGTGTAATGCCAGAAAATACACATTTGGAGGATTTGAAATGCATACTTTACTTGTTTTTTATGTGTTGTGTAGATTTAAAAGCCTGAAAATTAGGGCAACTCTACACCTCTGCACTTTCTTCTGCAACCAATTTTATTGTTATTTTAACTTGTATGTTATCTACAATTTGTAAACTTTTTTCCCTGAGGTTAAGAATTCAAGAACAGAAGTGTCATGCTAGATATTTAAGACTCATTTTACAAAAGTCTTCCTTTAAAGTAGTTTTCAGAGATAATTATTCTAAAATAGTCAAAGACAAATGCTCCCATAGATCCAGAACTGTATCCTTTCTATTTAAATTTTATATAGAAAGAAAGCATTATAAAATGCTATTTGTAGAATAGCAATTGAAATTCTAAAATTTACCCCCATCTGAATTAACTAATAACCTTAAGGCCATAGGTGATTAGTTCTTCTCAGCACTTGTTGACTATTAAAATACTCTCTGATGGATTGTTACAGGACTTCTTTCACTTCTAGATCCAAAAGAATTGAATTTTACAAATAAGTGTAAATATAATGTATTTGACTTTAAATAATTTAAAGTTTGTCTTTATGCTTTTATTATCAGCTAGCCCTATAAAGTAAAAAGGAATTTTGGATTTCTGATTAATTTACTCAGCTATTTGAACACTGCATGAAATAAGGCCTGACACTAACTGGTCAGAAATTATCTTCATTTTATTAGCTAGCATAGTTTTCATTTACAAATTTCAAAATTTTCATTATGATTTTGACTAGTTCATTTCTGTGAGTTAGTCTGATTTTTAACTTAGCAGTCTTCACTGTCATAACATTTTTTCCTTATATCATCAAAAATGGCACAGAAATACTTAACCTAGAAGAGCAAGCTTTCATGGGTAGATTTAAATTGTGTCTGTCTTGGAAAGAAATAGCTTTATAAGTAAGTTAGAAAGTGAGAGTATACTGTTATTTTATGTAGCTCTACAAAAAAACATTGTAATGTTTAAAATATTCAAGTGGGTTTAATATTCAAAATGACGCATTACATCTTTTCAAAGAAAAATAATTTAAAGTGACACACAACTTTTATTTTACCTCTTTATTAGATCCTAATTAAATAAAAACCAGCAACAGAAATTAAAATCTAAATCCCAAAAGTAATTATCCAGTGTATTTCAAGTGCATTTTTCAAATATATAATTCAGATATTTAAGCGTTATTATATATGCTGAATTCAAATTTCTTTGACTATATTTAAATAACATTTCAAGTATATTTATGGAATGTTAGAAATAGAACAAGCAATATATTTGAAACAAAATGTAAACTTTTTAAAGTTCAGATACTTTCAAAGACAGATAAAGTATTGGGAGGAAATCTACCTTTAAATGGTATCTTAGTTAGAGGAACATGTCTGGAAGTATCCAAAATGGCAATTTAACTTCTGTTCACCAAGTCACAAAGCACAAACATCCACACTTCAAAGACAATGTGAGATCACAATATTTGTTACAAATAAAAATATACATTACACTTTCCTTCAGATGGCATGTCCAAATCGTGTTCACTCACAAACAGATGCACCTAAGTCACCAGGATTGCTATAATCCTTTGCTAGTTAGGCAGTGTTCCCTGTGGTCTTGCTTTACAGCTGGGTTGTTTTCAGGGTGTCATTGTGTACTTTCCAAGAGAATTATGAAATCCTTTGTAAAGAGGTCTCTAATACTTGTGGGTTGGGGCTTTCCTTTATCTGCTTTCCCCACTATTTTTCTCCCCTTGGAGGGGTGGCTGAGAATGCCTAAGCATTGTAGCATTCCTTTTTAAGGAAGAGATTATTTGCACTGTCAAGCGGTGTATTAGGGATCGAACAGGAAGTGTACACTTAATTAGGATTTTGAGAAGACTAATAACGTTTCGGCTGTTCTCTAAAGTTTTTCCAAACTTTTTGGGTTGGTCAGGATCTCTCTTGCCAGTCGCCACGTTTGTTTGGCAGCGTTTTCTAGCGCCGAGTGAGGTTTGCCTTGAAACAGGTCTAGGTTAGGTAAGAAGTAGTGAGGGCACCGCCGGCACTGCAGACAGGAGATAAGTTGCAGTAAAATGCCGTTGAGCCGATCACCCAGGCAAGACTCGTCCCAGTCGGACTCCCGGGGATGCTTTTCGCACTCATAGGAAACCAGAGTCTTCATGTGGTAGTTGTTCAGGGGCTGGCCAGGCAGCTCCAGGTGGCGGTCCCGTAAGGTTTTGAGGATGGACAGGCATTTCTTTCTGCAACCCCCCATCTGCAGCCTGTTCTCCGCTTCCGCGAACTGCAGCACCCAGGCGTCGCTCTCCGCCGAGCTCTGCTTGCCGGCCAGGGAGTGGCACTCCTTGGACAAGAGATTGAACCCTTCCGCTTTGACCTCCGCCACCCGGTTGGGTCCGGGCCAGGGGATGTGGGGAAGTGGCCAGTGGGCAGCACTCCTCGGCCAGATCCCGGTGCATTTAAATGCAGGGGTGATCTGCACCACGTACCGATCTCGGATCCGCAGCTTCACTTCGCTGGTGTCTGCCACCATCTTTACCACATCCCTGTAGCTGCATTTGTCCACTGCTTGAGCCACCAGCGTCTGGAACCTGGACCGTATTTTGCGCGCCGAGAGGTAGCCTGAGGCGGTAATGAATTCCACCCAGAGGGACATGCTCCTTTTGCGCCCGTCGCTCAACTTCAGCACCGCGCAGCCGGGCAGCGAGCCGTCATCCACAAAGTTAAAAACCCCCATTTGGTTAAGGTAAAGCACCACCTCGAATTCGGTGGGGGAGATGACCTCCAAGCCCTCGTAGCGGTTGTCCATTTCGTTGAGGGAGCTGATAAAGCGGGGCTCCTGCACTTCCACTTCTTTCAGCACGTCGGACACGACTTTGCAGACTTCCCGGATAGTTTTAGCAATTGCAGCTTTCCTGGCTTGGCATTTTTCGTTGTAGTATTTGTTCAGATGGTACACCAGCTTGGCCTGGGCCGCGATCATGTTGGGGCAGAGATCCGGATTGTACACCGGAGTCTCGCAGTAGGCTGTGGGATCCAATGCGGCTGCTAGAGCTGGAGCCAACTTCGTGCAGAAACGGCCCCGCGCTCTCAGAGCGTCACCAAACCCGTCCGGACGCGCCGCTGCGGGGGTTCTAGTTGCCGCGGTCCCCTCCTTGTGTCTAGGCGCCCAGCGGCTCTTAAAGTGAAACACTGTCCCCCTCCCCCTTTCTCGGCCTCTCTTCCTCTTTTAAAGAATCCTGGTGGGAGAGAAACGCATGGAGAGATCCCCTTCTCAGTTATAAAAACAAAGTTGCGCTGATACCCAGCAAAGCTCTTCAGGAGTCAAAATAAACCCTTTCCGTCTTTATTCACCCTTTCCGAGAGTCATTGTGTGTGCAGGACTGTTAATCAGGTGGAGGAAAAGTGTGCTGAGTGTGTCAGGGGTGAGTGTGCGTGTGTATATGTCAGAAGAAGCTGCTGTCGGTTTGTCTCAGAGCCCAGACGCACTCGTGTGGAAATTATAAAGGCAGGGCCAGGCAGGCTGGCGGCCAATCGCCACTGGGCTCGTCACGACAGCCTCCTTTGGCTCCAGCCAGGCTAATTAATCCCCCTTATGGATGTAGGCACAGGAACTAAAGGTAGGAGGCTGCTGCAGGCAGAAACCCACCCAGGCCACCTAGACACTTTTGGAAATCAAGAGGAATCTCTCAGTTTTGGTATTACTTGAAGCACACTGACATTTTGAAAAAGACTTGGCAGAGTGGTACTCTTGGTGCTGAAAACCCTATTTGTCTTTTTACCGCTGAAATGCATATACAGGTGTATGAATGGTCATCCATCAATTAGTGGACTAGTTGGGGTTTTCTAAGACAAGAGTCACTAACTTACAGTTAGAGGAAGATCATTAACGTCTGTTAATCCTGGAGGTCTTTTTTAAAATACAAGTTGAAAGTTTGCTCTTTTCTGATTATGCAGATGGGCTTTCTGGATGTTCCTATACATTAGAATGATTTTTAAAAATATTATGCAGTGTGTTGGGGCAGAGATCCGGATTGTATTTGTTTTTCATTTGCACTTATTGAGAGGGATCCAGAATTATTGCTAAGTGTGTTATATATTGTCTTCCCCACTTTAAGTTAGGATGTTTTAAAAAATGTTCAGTATACCCCTCTCTCCTCTCTGTACTGTGGTAGGCTTGCCCAACATTACAAGTGGGACACTAAGTTTTGTATGCATTGATAGAAATATTTGAAAAATCAATACCTCTGTGATGGACAGGTTATTAACATATGTTCATAATGAGCTGTATGTGAAATTCAAGAAAGAATTGAAATGAGACCTACTGGCAGACAACGTTCCTGAAAATTTGCAGGTTTGGGTTTTCTTGCTCGTTTTTGCAGATGTATAATTAAGGATATATCTCCTTTCTTAAGCTCTCTTAAGTGTCTTGGTGCTGACCTGACAGTAGCCTTCGAATTTTATATGACTCTATGTGATTTAAGGGAAAATGATTAAGATTTAAAAAGAAAATTAATTTACAGTCATCCAGGATTTTTAATTAAATATCATTTTGGAAAAATTAGAAAGAAATCAACATTTCTAAATTTGGTACCTTGAAATAGAGGAGAAAATGGATTTATATAGAATTTTTTTTGTGGTACCAATTATGTCCTTAATGTACTAGTAAAGGAAGGAAATACTACTTAGGGTTATGCAGTGGTTTTAAAACTTAGGCAGATTTTTAATCGCCAACCTTTAATTTAGATGCCCTCTCTTCTAAATTAAGAATATTTCCAGCATCCGCTAATGCCTGGTAACAATTTTGTAGGCGCTTTCTTTCCGAACAACTTTAAACAAGATCTTGTTCAGGGCCCCCAATTTTTACTCAGTTTTTTGATGGGGGGGGGGCGGGGAGCGGTGGCGACAGCAGAGCATCACAAAGCGACCTATTATTTACTTTCTCGTTATCCAAGAGTGAAACACTCTGATTTAGCTTAAAATAGTACATTAGATTTGGAGCTTACACATTCATCTGCGCTATTCCGGGAGAACCTTCTATTCCCTTAGGGACTGGGGTTGGGATCACCGAACGCCCCTCCCAACTTTGCCGGCTTTGCGGGTGAATGCACGGCTACCTTTTGGCTGTTGGAAGAGGAAGCAAATCTGAGCGGAAGAACCCACGGTCACTAAAGCAAAGATGTGCGTTGGTCTCTGGGGAAAAGCCACCTCTGCGCTTCATTCAGCGTAGGTCCCCATGTATTTCCCGCTGGTCCCCTCTCCCCCGCTACTCCGCATTCCCGGGCCGTCCTTTCCCCTCTGTTCTCAGTCCCATAAGCTTTATTTCTGCAAGCCGTTATTTTAAAACCTTACTCCGTGTGCGGGTTTCTTCACGTCCGCTGAAAGCCTCCGTCTCTGCCCACGCCCCTCTCAGCCCTGGGCCCACATGTGGTTGAAGCCAAATCGGCGCTAGCTGGTCGCTGGCCGCGGGCCCTGAGCCCTGCGCGCTCCCCCTGGGGTTCAGGCTAGAGTTGCTTGGACCCGACTCACCTCTCCATTTCTTGGGCCACCTGCATATTTTCCCGGTTATCGAGAACCTGACGCAGCCTGGGACGGGGAGACCCGAGGCCGTCCGGGAGACCGTGGCAGGGCCGTCTAGTCGGGTCTAATGCGAAGGCGAGAGGGCGGTCGGCGGGCCTTGCTGCAGCCAGGCACGCAGGTGGCGCATCTTCGGGACGCACTGTGAGGCTTAATTGGGTTAAAGCAGCTAAACACTGAAGCACTTTGTGCAAACTAATTGGTGTAACCGGGGCCTTTTCCTAACGATTTGCACTTTGAAGGAGAAAAATGGATGTTGAGAAAAGGACTAAGAAACGCGTTAGTCCTCCAAGTGTTCCACGAAAGTGAAGTTCTTCCGTTTCAAGGACACCGGGAGTGTTTACTGATCTGCTTCCTATAGCACCCTGCTTTGCCCAGGGCACAGACAGTGATTTACATAACACAGGACTCACCCACCCGCCATCATCTCTGTGGGTAAACTATAATACTCCAGTGCAAGTACTGCTTGTTGCTACATCACAGTGATTTTCTATTACATCGAACACGTGAAATGAATTGCTTTCTGTATCTGAACCTTTTCAAAGATCTCATATCTCAACTATTGAAGGAAAAATCAAACTGTTCTGAAGAGTGTGCTTTCTATCCCTTCTTTTTATTGACATGACCTATGGAGAGGAACTTAAAAGATATAGTATATTTTTGGTATAATTTAGCCTTTTTAAATCAAGGTTTTGGAGTTAGATTTGTTTTATGGCAGTAACTTAACTATTGTATAGTAAAAAATTTTTTTTTGAAATATCATTTGCCCTATTGAACTACTTACTTCAAATGATTACTTAATGCATGGAGATAATTTAAAATCAATTTATTTACTTATATGAAAACTTTATAAAACAATTTGAATGACACCAGCCTTCCATGTTTTTACTATGAATAAAAGCTTGTGTGTCTCATGCTTTAGGATATGTGTTAATTGTTTTCATTGGTATGCTATTCAGGCATGTTTGACATGAGCTAATAATAGAATGATAATTGAAGAAAACTGACCTAATTGAAGGGGGAAGGGAGGAATTAAGAATCTCATGATTTAATGAAAATTTGAGAGGCTTACATTTGAATGGCATTTGGAATTTTAAGGACTAATCAGTTCGATTATTTTTTTCATTTCATTTACCTAGTTTACTAGGCAGCCTTGATTTAAAAGATACCACTTAGGAAAAAAGTCCAAAGCTCACCATTATCATAAATTTTGGTACTTATTAGTGAATATAAAACAATCAAATACTGTGATTTTTAACAATTCAAAGCATTCAAAATAACAATGGCAAAATATTTTTCCTTAAGTGCTATTTCCTAGGTAACTTATCCTCATTTTGTAGTCCTCATAAACAAAATAATGCAAAAATAGTACCCTTATTTGATTTAAAGAAACAGTCTATTATGTTAAGAAATGCAGAACTGCAAGGTTTCAGTTTTTAAAAAGATCTAATTTAAATTTGAATTACATGTTTATAAATTTAAGCACTTGTGACCTTTCATCTGGAAAAATTTATCTGTTAGAGGATGTGCACACACATGTTAAATGTTCACAAAGATATTGTTTTGTGTTTTTTCATTATCTGCTGGTTGCTATTCTGTTCCCAAATATTCATGAATTTAAAGTTTTATTTTTTAATATGTGCTTATTACACTGGGGAGATAAAAAGAATATGAAGTTGAGTTTATTGAATTATTTATCCCTATTGCTGGAGTGGCTTTGAAGGTTCATTGTAAACATTTGATTTCTACCTCCTCCTCCTTCTTCTTCCTCCTCCTCCTCTTCTCCTCCTCCTCCTCCTCCTTCTTCCTCTTCTTCTTCTTCTTCTTCTTCTTCTTCTTCTTCTTCTTCTTCTTCTTCTTCTTCTTCTTCTTCTTCTTCTTCTTTCTTCTTCTTCTTCTTTTCTTTTTTTTAATGTACCCAGGCTACTTCATCTGTTTTATTTTGCCAGACACAATATATTTCCCTTCTTTTTTACACTACAGAAATTAAAGACAAATATTTATACAGGGTTTTCTTTATGTGTTACATTAAATAAAGTAAAATAGGGAGAGTTTTAATTTGATGGCATCCATACCTTTTTTCCTAGTGTGACTCCTGGTATAATAACATTTGAAACAAAGTAACTTGAAAGCTTCAAAAGTTTCAGTGTTTTCTCGAAATAGTTATTTTATATTTTAATATCAGGTTTATGACAAAGTAAAGCAAATAATTGAGGTCACTATACAATTTAGATCCTCTTTTATTTCTTCAACCAAAGCATCCCGATAACTAGGGTTAATTTTTTTTTTTTTTTTTTTTTTAGTATTTCCTAATTCTTCACTTGAATGATCAAGGCTATTCCCTCAGTTTTCCTCATCCTTAGAGTACCCAATCACATAGATTTGTAGTAGGGAGTACTTTTATTTTTCCTCCGGTGTTGCTTAGTAAACATGTTCTTGGTGCTAATAAATGTTGAAAAGAAAATAACTTAGAGATTAAAACAGAAAGTTGGAAGTGTACTTACTTTACAAGAATTGCCACCACCCTTAGGTTTGCAGATCTGAGCTGATGCTGGATAACTGTCCAAATCTTTTCTTTGGATAGAAAACTAAATTTAAAGCCTGGGTTATTTAGGTAATTGCCTCAGTTTCTTAACTTCATTTGCATTAATATGTACTAATTACACGGGGGAGATAAAAAGAACATGAAGTTGAGTTTATTGGATTATGTATCCCAACACAGAGATACAGGGTATTTTAAGTTGCATCTGTAAACTGAAAAACTTGGGGGTGAGAGTTATCAATGAAAATATTTTCTAATTGCTCAAAATAAATGTGATCTAATCCTTTCCAAACATGTGATGATATTGGGGCTAGTCATTCATTGATTATTATGGAGCAAGTATTGATTCCAGTATTCTAGTTCCTCATACAGCTTTTAAAGGTCATTGTTATCTTTACAAACTCTGAAATTAAGTTCATAATATTAGATTTCAGTTTATAATTTTTATTTGGTTATCCTAAACATATTCTAATAGGATTATAGGGCTCCTGTGATTCTTTCCTATATGAAAATTATGCATTTCATAATCTATAACTAACATACTAGTAGATTTACAGTCATTTGCCTATAAGCCTGCCTCCTTGGCACTTTAGTACAGAGGCGTTCTGTTGCACATAGAGAAAACAATGGAAGCAGATGTAATTAGGGTTTGCTAATCTGTACGTTTGTATTGGGTCATCCAGGACTACATAGCTCTCATCACAGTACTGTACTATATGTGATTAAGCCACTGAAAATATTCAGCATGACCTTGAGGTTAACGTATGGTATGTAGATAATCAACTTCCAGTGATTGCATGTCTAAAATAACCTTTGCTATTTCTAATTTATAGTTTTGCAGCTTATTTTTTAATTGAACAAAGCAATTCCTCTAAACTAGGATTTACTTTTTTAATGATCAGTAACTGAAGTGATAATAAAAGGATTACTTTAAATAAAAACTATTACCTTTTATTATGTATATTATATGCAATAAAATACTATAAGTGATTTACAGAAAAAAATGAAATTCATTTATAAATGGGAACTTTCTTTATAGCTTTACATGTAAATGTAGAGATTGCAACATTATCTGAGAATAGATCACCTAAGTAATATTTCATTTCCACTTATGATTATTTTCACTATTATAATGTTTTATTATAATTGTGTGTACTATTTCTTAAAAACACAATTTTCCATATAATGACTTGTCAAAAATATCATTACAAATTCTAAGTAGATAATATTTTTAAATCTACATATGTTTATTCATTTTGTCTAAACATCTAGATCTAATCAAAGCATAAAGAGCATAAGGTCTGTAAGACAATAGTTCTAATAAAAAGTTGAGAACCCATTGAAATGAAAAGTATAATTTTATTTTTATGTCAATTCTTCTTTATATTATTTTAAGTCCATTTCATGAATGTATGATTTGTATATAGCAGTATTTAATCCTATGATGTTTTTTTCCATATAAATGTGCCATTTTATGAATTCTGACAAATACGTACAACCATATAGCATTAGTTTGGCACAGACATAGAACATTTTTATTACCATAGGAAAAGTTTTCTCTTGCCCTAATTTATTTTTAATTTGTAAACTTTATGATTAATTTACAAATGTCTGGTGTCTTAATATTTTGTCAAAAAATCTTTACATTGCCCCAGCTGGTTTGGCTCAGTGGATGGAGCTTCGACTTGCAGTCTGAAGGGTCCCAGGTTCAACTCCAGCCAAGGGCACATACCTGGGTTGTAGGCTCGATTCGCCCCCCCCCCCCAAGTAGGGGGCGTACAGGGGGCATCCAATCAATTATTCTTTCATTGATATTTCTATTTCTCTCTCTCTCTATCCCTCTCCCTTCCTCTCTGAAATCAATAAAAATATATTTTTAAAAAATCTTTAAACTGTAAAACCTTTATTTATTCCCCTAGAATTTATTATTTAAACATGCTTCTCATTTAAGACCAGTTTCAATGAGAGAGCAGGACTGAAGTAGAGGCAGAATATAAAATAATATTCCAGATATGTAAACAACAGGTTTACAGTTTTTGTTTTACTTAAAATTTGTTTAATTTTAATATATGTGACATTGATGCTTGGTAAAAGATTCTTTGTTCAAAGGAACTGCCAATATTTGTTATGCTACCATGAATGTATGTATTAGATTTGTGAATATAGTGTACAAATTGCATGTCGATATATATTAAAGAAATGGGTTTTCATATAAGTGAGCAACATGGAGACATTTGTAGTGATACTAGCTTTATGTCATTAGAGAAATAAATCTCATCTCAACATTTAAATTACATTTTACTTTACATTTTTAGTAAATTAATCCTTTCTTTGAGACTTGGGAAACAAGGCCAAGAAGTTTACTAGAGCTAATACTAATTAATATACATACATTCTTGGAAGTTATTTTACTAATTTTGTATAAATATATGTCATTTAAATTTAGATGTTTATAAATACCCCAAAGAATTCTTAAATTTCAAGAGTGTAAACATTTTTATTGATAATAATGCTCTTTTAAGTATTTTGCCTTTTTACAACTTTGAATGCTACAATAAGTCTCTATTTTTCCCCTCAAGGTATACAATTACTTAAATGCTTTCTGTATTATATCTTTATTTGGCAATTACAATAGAAAATTTAATGCAATGCATGATTAAGGGCCTATTAAGAAAGAAGTTATTGCTTTCTTAATAATCTTAAAGCATTTTTAGGATGTGTACTCTTTTTATGGTTTGCAAAATAGCTTGTGCATGCAAATTGTATGTACACACACACACATACACACAGCCCCAGTGTTTCAAACAGTAAAAGATTGAATTGGCCTCTATACATTTTTTTATGTTAACCTGTTAAAAAGAAACAGCTACTAAATATAGGGTTCTTTTCACCACCAGGACATAATATCACATCTGCAAGATTGTTTCATAATAACCCTACAGTTCTCAATAATACATTAAGAAATTGCAGCTAAATGGATTTTAAAATAATAATAACTGGGCATTTCTACCATATTTACCCAGTCATGTATTCTATGACAGTTTTGAATGTCGTGAACTTTAAATTGTGAAATTGAGAAGTTTAAAAATTGCTAGGTATTCTGTCCATAGAAACAAAATTATATTGCTCCATTATCACATACACAATGTTCATGTGTATATAAAAACACCTATACTTATTTAAAATCGTTTTCTACTTTTTTGCAACAGACCAAGGTTAAATTTTTTGCAACCTAAACCTGTATTTTATAAGCAAATTGCATAACTCACTAGGATGAAAAAGTGAGGGTTGGGGGGCTTTATTGTTTTTGTTTCTTTTCTAGCAAATTCAGTTCTTCATTTGTTTTGCTCTCCACGCTGCATTAGCACAGTTTTCCCCTGTGTGCATCTGCCAGTGTACAATTTAGCCACGGGCATCTGTAGACCTTGTGGTGATCAGTATTGCAGGCAAAAGCCATATGTGTTTAAATTTTTAAAAAATCTCTTTATTTCATTTGCTGTTTTAACTGGATGGATAACTTTTGTGCCTCAAGACAGAAGAAGAAAAAATACAGAAATAATTAATTGCCTCTATTCTTGGGGCAGCTTCATTTCCCCCTCCAATATGGAATGCTTGTCAGCTTTCCTGATAAATGACTGCATGTATTTGCATAGATTTTACATTAACACAAAAATTAGTTTTATTTGTGGAAAACTAGTTTACATAATAATATAATTCCTAGTGTTATTGATTATGTTTCCAAGCATTGCTGATTTGTAAAGGGATTGTAGGTTCTTATTTTTTAAAGATTTGACTGATCCATTTCTTAATTTAAACTTTCTTTGCTTTAGATAGTTTTGCATTAATAAGATAAACATATTTATAAAATGTTAAAGTTTTTAAAATTATTTTCCGGATGTATTAACCACAGCTATTTCAGACCCACAGTTAGTAGCACTCATGTGGTTAAAAGGTTCTGATTTTAAACTTTTGGCATGGACTATTTTAAAATATTTATTATCAATTATATACACCTTAGTGAGTTGGAGTGTTGCATCTGTGTGAATGATTTACATTTCGTACTCATGCTATCAAAAGGACGGACATGTCATTGGATATGCTTATTCCTGTGCATTGTTTACAACCAAACTTAAAATATATCTGAGAACTATTCTCTCCATCTTCAATCTGTTTTCCTGAATATACTTAATCCAATCTTGAAGAAAATCACTCTGCTTGAGCTAGTTGGGTGCTGAAAACAATTCTCCCTCTCTAAGTGGCAGGCAGTGGATGTTTATTCATGCTGTAATCTGGCATCTTGTTGTCTAGAGGCAATCTGCTAATTATGTGCTATCATTGTATTATCCATGTTATGGAAAATCCAAATATGTTCACTGATGTTACTTACATCCCAAATCTTTTCATAAATATACTTGATCCTCAAGAAACACACTACACTTAATGGCATCCTAAACCAGGACTGTCTCTGCCACTTCTTGATTCTGGACACTCTGGGTGCCAGCTGTCACAGTTCAGCTAATGATGACAAATACCCCCTCTATGCAGATTGCAGAGCTCACAGACTGCTGTGCAAGACAACCAGATTACCTTTTTTTTCAGATAGTAACTTAACCTTTTAAACTCATGTAAGAATGAAGTGATAAGCTATGATAGTTTCAATTTCTGTATCTTTCAAAACTAAAATCAGAACTATATTAAATTACACTTACTCATTTTTTCTAATTTTTTTATTTTTGTATTGTCAACAATGCTTTCCCCTTGAATGCCGTAATATTCTTAGAGAAACTCTAGGTAAGACATACTTCGCAAACACACTGGAATATGCATTTGAACTCTGAATAGAATTTAGGTCATGTGGATTATTGAGAAAATTGTCTAGATTGTTTAGGCCCGAAAATAGGCTGGTAAAAAATTTTGATGGAAAATGTATCCTTTCCTTTTCTTCATCTGAATCTTAGAACCTCTGTACTTTTGCTGTGTGATTGACCCCTTCTGTTCCAAAGAAATGGTTCTATATATTATCCCTTTAAGACTCTGGATTATTCCAAAATAATTTAGAGAATAATTGTTACTAATGATTATTTTTTCTATTTTCAAAAGAGCTTTTGTTTTAAGTTTTTAAAATTTTCTATAGAAATTTGTTTTTGTGTTGTGATACATAAACCTTCATGGACTATTCAAAGTAAAAATTAACACCATTAATGAATGAACATTGTTAACCATAATGTAATGCAAAGAGGGTATAAATTTCATATTAAATGAGGTAATAGTTTACAATTGCAACATTCATCTTCATTTACAGAATACTTTTATATGCATTCACACATTTGATACTTAAAAGTAATTTTTTGAGTAGAGAGAAATGGGTGATAAAGAGTGAGCATAACTCAATGAGTATTTAATCTCTTTTAGTCTTCATAACTCTTTTAATCTTCACAACAAATGCTCGTACCCATGTACAAATAAAGAGACTTGGGTTTAAAAAGGTTAATTGTCTTAACAGCCGACATACTAGTAATTCCAGAAACAGGTCTGTCTGAGTTCGGTTGCCCTTAACACTACAATATCTAAAACACATATTTAGGAGGTATCTAATCTAATAAGAGAGTAATATGCAAATTAACCATCACTCCAAGACACTTAAGCCATGCCCACCAGCCAATCAGAGTGGCTGTATGCAAATTAACCCAGCCAAGATGGTGGCCGGCAGCCACGAAGCTGGAACAAGTAGGAGGCTTCTGTTGAAACTGCCTACCTAGGCTGGCTGGGCCTCTGCTCAAGGCAACAATGTTTCAATTATAGAAGCCATGGAATTGAAGCAAACAGTAAGCTTCGTGCCTGGCTAGGCCTCCACTCAAAGTAACAAAGTTTCAATTATAGAAGATAAATAAACCCCAGAAACCTGATTCCAGCCAGCCTCGCTGGGACGTTGGGTCAATGGGAGCTGTGGGCAGCCTGCAAACGACCCTCAGCCCCTCACCCAGGCTGGACAGGTACCCCAGTAGGGACTCGAACCCTGAATGGGCTGTGGGCAGCCTGAAAATGGGCCTCAGCTCCTCACCCAGGCTGGGCAGGCATCCCAGTAGGGACTTGAACCCTGAATGGGCTGTGGACAGCGTGAAAACGGCCCTCAGCCCCTCACCCAGGTTGTCCACACCCCCATGGGGTGAGGGTCCCCACTGGGGGGTTTGGCCAGACTGCAAACAGCCATCAGCCCCTCACCCAGGCTGGCCAGGCATGCCAGCAGGTGGACATCCCCTGAGGGGTCCCAGACTGTGAGAGGGCACAGACCTGGCTGAGGGACCCCCCTGAGTGCGCAAATTTTTGTGTACCTGGCCCCTAAGTGTATATATATGTATGTATGTGTGAATGCATGCATGTATGTCCTGTCTGTACCCAGAAATAATTTTTAGCGACTGGGATATAAGTATTATTTTGAAAAGAAACTGTAAACTTACATTTACATTAATAATATTGTTTGATGAGTTGTAAAGATTAAGTTCTTTATAGGAGGCTTTTAATTAAGTAAATATTTAGATCTTATTTATACTATGAGTTTTATTTTATGATAATGTATTGATCTATCGCATGAGGAGAAACTAGGAAATACACATACTATTAATGAATATTAAATTGGACTAATTCACCTAAAAAACCACTTCATTGCAAAACTTAAGATTATTGGGCTATATCTTTATAAAATGATGAAGAGAAACAATTACTTCAGCTATCACTTGAGTAAATTATCTTTGTACTTTTCATTTATGCTATTTTATACTACATTTTCTTTTATACTATTTTCTTTTATACATATAAGTTTACTCTGTGACCTTTCAATTGAAGACACATGAAAACTCCCTTTTATCATGAATTTAGATAGAATCATTTCAAGAATGCTGTGAATGTCAGCTGTTTTTATTCCTTGCTAATTTTTTTCTTTGGTATGGATACTATAGTGTACAAGGATTTTTTTCAATGATACATCTGATTGTTCTATTTCATGAATTTTAATTATAGAATTCTACTTATAATTACCAATCAGTAGTAATGCTTAATAATTTTTAAATATCACACTGTATATAATTACATAGAATTTAAGTGAATATTTAAATAAAAGTATGCAATTAATGCTGGGAGGAAGAAACTAATTATACTTCAGAATTTAGACATTTTATATCAGGGCAGGAGGAAAATATAATGCAAACCCTGCTCATTAACTGTCTGAATCTTCTCTACAGCACTAGTAAGGAATGGTCATCTAACCTCTTTTACCTCCATTGATGAGACATTCACTATCTACTCAGATAGCTACATATACTTACATATAGTTCTAATTATTAAAGAGTTCTTCCTGATATTGAACCAAAATATTTTTCCTTGAAAGTTTCCCCTTTTAGTGCTTCTTTTTCTTCTGTCTTGTACAGAAAAATTCCTTTAAATTCAATGTTTAAGATTGCATACGCTTTGAGCTTCCAGCCATGACATCTATAGCATATTTTGAGTCACCTTCAGCATTCAGGACCCATTCTCATACATCATTTTCTTTAACTGTGGTGCTTAGAATTCATTATTCCGAGAGTGTATTGGTGAATATAGGGTAGAGAGGCCTCTATTAAGTGAAACATGGTCGTATTAGCTTTGGGGGGTAGCTTTAGAACCCTGTTGGTAAATGCTAGGTTATGTGTCCACAAACAACAAATATATTATTTGTTTAAAAATATGTTACTGGAGTCCTAAGTACCTGACTTTTACCCAACTCATTTTATATTGCTATTTTTAGCTATTTTTAAATGATTTGATTTATAATAGCTAGTTAGGTATTATTATTTTGAATATGGATTAATAAATATGATAGTTTCATTCTTAAACATTTTCATAGGCTACATATAGAACACCCATAGCAAAACAAAATTTAACTATAATATATTTACTGTTTTGTCTCAGCCTAGGTGTTTAAAGAGACTGATCTACTTAATAAGATTAAATTCACTAAACACAGCCTTTGTATAGTTTCTTGCCATACACTTTAAATACTAGTTTTTTATGACTTTATTAAATTATATAACTAATTAATAATCTCCATTAGGTATGAAGAATATACTTTTTGTAATTTGACATTTATGAATTTTGCTTTGTCAACTTTTTTTACCTACAAATGGAACTTACTAGTTCCCCTTATGCTTGAACAATGCACAGAAAAACTACTAAAACTAATAAATGTTAATGTAAATAAGTGTGTATTATTGAAATAATTTTCATCTTGACTCATTAATAGTTTTACTTTTGATGTAACATTAATTTCTAAATAATTTAGCATAAGTGGAGGTAAATGCTTTTTAAAAGTGATGCATTTAATAAGGTTGAAGTCAATGTAAAAATTTTTTATGAAGATAAAATGGTCTCATAAATCAGGACCTATTCTGCTCTTTATTTTCTTTGAAAGCAATGCCTAGAACTGAATATACTGTACCCCAGAATGAATGTAAAGAAGACTCCATTAAGTACTTAATACACTGCTGGAAAAACATATTCAGGAGAGTAAGTAGTAAAAGGTGACCAATATTAAGTAAGTAATTGATAAAGTACAAAATGCATTTATCATTTTTCACCATGAATTGTGAAAAAGAAAACATATCTCATAACTTTTTGTGTTATTTATTTTAAAGGCTTGAATTTCTCTAAGTGCAGGTCTTTTTTATTTTTATTTGCCAACTTCTTTTTCCTAAATAGGTATATGCCATGAATACTTCATTTACTATTGCTGTGACATCTAGGTAATAAAACTCAAAGACAGCCTGCCTCAGATTTGGCTTTCTTGCAGTTTGTGCCTTGAATGGAGAATAAGGAAGGTCAGTGCTTTTACAAAAGAAACATTCTCTAGCCAAGAGCTGTTCCATCTGTTTCATTAGGTGGCTTATGCAATAAGAGGTGTTATCACATGAATCTAAATGCACACGCAGTTGTTTTATGAACTCTTTCTGTGCACTGAGCAGTTTATAAGTTGCCTACTCTATTGTTTGTCAGTCCCAGCTGACCCAAGAACATTTTGCTGAGCATATTTGGGGGAATAATTAGATCTAATGAAGCCTGGAACACAGCTAATTCTCTAAATGATTTATTTGTATCGTCTTGTTTGATTCCTAAGAATTCTCCAAATAATAATCCATGGCATTTATTTTTTTCCTAGCACTGTGTTGATACAGTTACTCTATTTTTATGTTTGTTTGATGGGCATTAAAAATAAATTAGGTAACCCTAACTGGTTTGGCTCAGTGGATAGAGCATCCGTCTGCAGACCGAAAAGAGTTCCAGGTTCGATTCCCAGTCAAGGGCATGTACCTTGGTTGCGGGCACATTCCCAGTGGGGGTGTGCAGGAGGCAGCTGATTGATGTTTCTCTCTCATTGATGTTTCTAACTCTCTATCCCTCTCCCTTCCTTTCTGTAAAAAGCCAATAAAATATATTTTAAAAATAAATAAATAAATTAGGTTTTTGAAATGATGCAAAGCATATTTCAAAGAAAAAGTTTATATTATGCGTTAGCACACTTGGTTGAGGAGAATGCCAGTTCTTTGCCATCTTTTATTTTTGTTACTATTTCAAAATGTTGATGGCACTTGAATTAATAATGGGGTAGAAAACCTCAAGTGATAATAGTTTCTTTTAAAAAATGTAATAGTGGGAATAAAACCTACAAGCAAAGTATTTGAAAATTATTAATGGAAGATTCATATTTCTGAATTAGTTTACCAAGGAAATCAGTTGTTTTGTTTGTTTGCTTACATCCTATGACTATACTTTATGTTTTAAAGCTGTTAATATGGCTTCACTGTACCAGCAGTGCTGACAATTACATTTCTCTACATGCCCTCACCAAGTAGTCACTAATTCAGCATCCTGTAACACTTTAAATTCCATCACCTTGTTTTCCTTTCCTGTTATAACTGTTTCAGTGAGTGGCACTTTTGTTGTGCAGGTTAAAATCTGGTAGTTTACTGAGGGCATATTAGAATGAGGATAGGCATAGTTGCCACCAAAAGAAGGCTACAACTCTATTGAAGCCTTATACTCAGTAAATAAGATACTCTCTTCAGGTAGGTGTTTTTGTAATCTATGTCCTATTCAGTCTCCTGTTGTCTAGAAGCTGTAGAGGCTTCATTAAGAATTGTGACTTTTACCTGTTTGATATCAATATTTAATATTCCTCATACTATAAAACACAGATAACAAATACCTTAAGGACAAGTACCACTTTATTAGATGCACTGAAATACCTAAAATAGCATAGGTCAGCAACTTCACTGCCTAAGCACTGACCTGGGAACTAGTTGGAGAGTTTTGATGATCATTACAAGACATTTAATGCTGCCTCTGATAAATTCTAGTCTTAAATATGCCCTGACCTAATGTATTACTCTTCCTCTTATTTTACCCTCTGCACGAAAGACATCTAAACACTCAAATATCAAGTCTTGGAAACTTGAAAACAAAAGTTGCAGATCATTGTTATTGTTTGGGCTTCAAGAACATTTATCTTTATTTTTACATTTTCAAAAATGACAAAATTAGTATTTCATTTTTATTATATTCTAGGTACCGTCGCCAGGTACTTGATCTATATTATTGCACCTTCATTCCCTCAACAACACCATGAAGTAGATACTACTATAGTATTATCATTTCATTGTTAAGATACTGAAACATAGAGAAGTCAAGTAACTGCTCCAAGTTTACAAAGCCAGGAGTTTGCAGAGTTGATATTTTTCAGCGAGCCCTTCTGAATCCAGATTCTAAGGCCCACTTTATTAGTCATAACACTAAACTTATCTTAAGTCTGTTTTCTCACCTGTAAACCAGAGATAATAATATCTTCATCATAGGATTATTGCATGCATTAAATAATTTAACAGACAGTAAAAGCTTAATTTTTTTTTTATCCAAGTCCAAATAGTAGCTGTAAGCTAGGATTCAAGTTCAGTTTTTTCTTTCTCTAGACTCCTTAACTTATCTAGCATAATGCTTAGATAAATATTAGTTGAATGAATAGTTACATGAGTATCATTGTCCCTGTACTTCCCAGTGGAAGACTTTGTTGTTTCAATAACACAGAGCAGATACTCAGTAGTGAGTGAAAGAATGATTATTCATTCTATACTTTCCAATAAAGTACATTCATGAATCCCAAATTCATTTCTCCAGGCAAGACCTTTTCTCTCAATTTCAAACTCATTTATTCAGCTGTCTTCTCCACATCTTTTCACATTAACAAACACAACATATCCAAACTGAGCACCGGTTCTTCAACCAACCCAGGCTAATCCTCCTGCAGTCACCGTCCCTCTGTAAATGGCAACTTCTTTCCAGTTGCTTAGGCCAAACTTGGCTTCTGGCCATGATTCCTCTTTTGCTTTCATACTTCACAACCAGCTCATCTGCAAATCCACCAGAATCTGACGACCTTTCACCAACTTTAGCTTCAGTCACCATCATCTCTTACTTGTATTATTAGTTATCAGAGAGATGTCCTGGCTTCCTTCTTTATCCCATGGTAGCTGTACCATTATACTCTTTTCTCAATATAGAAAGCAGACAGATTTGTTAAAAATAAAAGGTAGATCATGCCACCCTTAAATTCAGAATTTCCTAATGGCTTCCCATCTCAGAATAAAAGTCTACATCTTTAAAATGACTTATGAGTGCTCTGGCCAGTGTGGCTCAGTTGGTTAAAGTGTTACCCCATGCACCAAAGGGTCTCAGGTTTGATCCCTGGTCAGGGTGCATACAGGAGGCAATCAATCGGTGTTTCTCTCTTGCTCTCCTCCATTCCCTTCCCTTCTCTAAAAAAATTATCTATATCTATATCTATATCTATATCTATATCTATATCTATATCTATATCTATATCTATATCTATATCTATATCTATATCTATCTATATCTATCTATATCTATATCTATATCTATCTATATCTGCCCTAGCAGTGTGGCTCAGCTGGTTGAAGTGTCATCCCATGTACCAAGGGGTTGGCGGGTTTGATACCTGATTAGGGCACAGGCTCGGGTTTTGGGCTCGATCCCCAGTAGGTGGCATGCAGGAAGCAACCAATTGGTGTTTCCCTCTCTCTCTCTTTCCCTTCTCTTATCTCTAAAAAAGAAAACAAAAACAAAACAAACAAAAAACCCAACAAAACAAAACCCATATCCATGAGGATTAAAATGATTTTTTAGCCTTATAACAATACTTTCCCACCCTATTCTCCCACACCCTCCTGACATCACCTACTATTGTCACTACTACTTTGTCTTCACTGAGCACATTGTCACCCACTCCCATTAGGGTCTATGCAACTGCTGATTTCTCACTGCAGTGTGGAACTTTCTGCTTCCAGTGTTTGTCCTCACACTCTCCAGTACATGCTCTTGCTGGTGTGGCTCAGTTTGTTGGACGTTGTCACCTGTATTGAAGGATTGCTAGTTCGATTTTGATTCCCAGTCAGGGCATATGTCTGGCTTGTAGTCTTGATCTTCTGTAGCAGGTGTGCAGAAGTCAGCAGATCAATGCTTTACTCTTCCATGGATCTCTCTCTCTCTCTCTCCCTCTCTCTCCCTGTCTCTCTCTCTCTCTCTCCCCCTTTCCTTTTTAAAAAAATCAATAAAAATATACATTTTTTAATAGAAGTACATCCCACCAACTCTCTCTGTCCCCTTCTTTGCCTACATTATTCCCTACAACTTATCACTATCTGACATGTTTTTTACTGACATGTTTTATCTGACATGTAATCATTTATCATGATTAATGTCTCTCTCCCCTTATTTTATTTTATTTTATTTTATTTTTTATTACATACAGTTTTACAAAGATTAGTACATATATCTCTTTTTTCCTCTGCCCTTCCCCCCACCTCCCCTACCTCCCAGTGTTTTGTGTCCATTGGTTATGCTTAAATGCATGTATAAAAGTCCCTTGGCTGATCTGTTACCCCCCCACCACCAACCCTCCCTGTCCTTGTTGCTGTAATTTGACAGTCTGTTTGATGTTGCTCTGCCTCTGTATCTATTTTTGTTCACCAGTTTATAATGGTTATTGTTATCCATAGATGAGTGAGGGCATGTGGTATTTTTCTTTCATTGACTGGCTTATTTCACTTAGCATTATGTTCTCCAGGTCCATCCATGCTGTAAGCTCTTGGTTAAGGCAAAGATTTTGTCTCTTCATTGTTGCATACTCAGAATCTAAAACAGTACCTGCCTTATAATAGTGCTCAGTAAATATCTGTTTAAATGAAGGAAGGAAGAAAGGAAAAGATGAAGAGAGGGAAAATGATAGGAAAGCAGGAACTAAGGAAAGGACATACTCAGTTTATTCTGCTAATATTATGTTTGAAATAAGGCTTGAAACAGCACTTAAAAATTATTTTAACCTCTTAATTAACAAATCATCATGATCTCTTGACATTGTTGACCTCCTTCTTTTTGAAATATATGATGTAAAACCTCGTGCTAAAAACTTGATTTGTGCAGCAAGTGGTTGAGTGGGTTTTTTCTATGGTCCCAGAATTGGCATCTGGAACTCTGAGCTGAGAGCAAAGAAAAATTCAATACCTTGCCTTCCCATGAGCTGAAAACAATTGAGGCTAGATAATGGAGTTTATATTCCAGTGGGGAGGCATTAAGTTAACAAATGAGCATATAAGCAAGTAGAAATATGTAGCATGTCAGGTGGTAATAAATGCTCTGAGGGATAGGTATTATTATCTCACTTTTTGAAATAAGAAAAGTGAAGCTTAGAAAATTTATTTAAGGTCCTCTAGCTGGAGGGGGATTTAAAGCCACTTTGTGACTTCAACATCCATGTATTGAATTATGATATTCTACTCACTACCTCCATTCATTATCATATTTTGCCTCTTACTTCAGTAACTGATTTTTCACCATTAACTTGACTCCTTTTTTTCTTCTCTAATCCCCTAAATATGAGTATATTCTTTTTAAATATGTTTTTTTGATTTTATAGAGAGGAAGGGAGAGAGAGACAGAGATAGAAATACCAATAAGGAGAGAGAATCATTCATCAGCTGCCTCTTACATGCCCCCTACTGGAGATCGAGCCTGCAACCCAGGCATGTGCTCTAACCAGGAATGGAACCATGACCTCCTGATTCATGGGTCAATGCTCAACCACTGAGCAACACCAGCCAGGCTAAATATGAATATATTCTTTAGCTTATTGTTGTCTTATGGTTATGTAGCTTGAATTATCATCTCTGTGTAGATGTGTCACAAATCTATGCTTCCATTTCTGCTCTCTGTTAATTCATCACCGTCATTTTCTACTCCCTGGTGGATGTCTTCCAAATTGATGCCCTTGTTCTCTCCATGCTTTCATACCTCCTTCCTCTCAAGTAGAAGTCAAAGTGTTTTTTTTTGAGGGATGCTGTCTACCATTTCTCCCTTTGTTTCGGTCCTTGACTTGAGCCATTGTTATAATTTCAGAGACTTGACATCTTAGGTAATATTGACCCCTCTCACACCTTTTGCTCCTTCTCCACCACCCCATACCCTATTAATCACCCGGTGTTGCAAATTCTTCTTTCCTAGTATCTTTTACTTGTATTCTTGTCACATCTACCACCATCACCCTCATTCAAGTCTTTATCACTATTACTGGATTGCGGCTTCCTGTTTCTATCTTTCCCTTCTCTAGTCTGTCATAAAAAATGCTGCTGGATTGACTTTCTCAGAGACCATTTCTATCATGTTAATCTTCTGTTCAAAGACCTTAGATTGACTCACAAGTTTCATGAGAGAGAGGAAGATGGGAAAGGGAAGGGAGGGCAGGGCAAGAAAGGAGTAGGGGGAATGAAAGGGATAGAAAGAAGGAAAAGACACCCATATGGTATTCAAAGTATTACTGGCCAAATGAAACCTCAGTTATTGTCTTCTTGAAGGGAAAAATTCAATCAAGAGACAAAGTGAACAAAGCAAGCAAGAATTTATTGGTTGCAGCAAAAGCACACTCAGGACAGAGAAACGAGGAAGGGCTTAGCATAGAAGAAGCAACAGGAAATCCTAGACTGGCTGCTTTGGCTCACTGGGAAGTCACAGAAAAGGAGGCCTTGGAGACAGGTTCAGGGGTTAGCCTGGGGTGAGCTGCTGCTGCCCATTGCTCCTCCGGTTGCCAACCTGCTGGGTTCCTTTAGGATTTAGGAGATGCATGCCTATGGGGGAAGAAGTGGGAGAAGAGGGAAAAGGGAATGGCAGGGGCTGCTCCCCAGAGGGAGAGCAGGGACTAGGTCCTTTGTCTTGAGGTTTTTATTTCTCTCTTGCATGCTGAAATCTTAGGGGAGTTCTTAGGGGAAGTTCTCAATAGAATATTCATCAGCTGCCCAGGTGTGTCCTTTCAGGGTTGTCCTTTCCACTGATTGGTTAGCTCTAGGCAGGGGGTCATTAGTCAGTGCAGCTCTTCCTGAGGAATCCATGGCTTGTCTGGTTTTGCTGCTTTTCTGAGCCTGAAGCTGAAATACAACTGAGGCCTCAATATTATATTTAGGGAGAAACAGGTAGGAGGTCTAAACCACATGACCTGTGATGTACTTCAGGAGGAATGGTTACTCTGAGAATGTGGTCCTTCTTTTCCCAGTTTTGCCCATTGCTAAACACCTAGGGCTTTCCTCCCTGGTGACCTTCTATACCTGTCCCACAGTCCTTGCTCTGCTCATGTCTAACTGCGTACTACAAAAGCACTGCACTATCTGATCACAGCAATATTCTACTATTAACTTTTTGACATCCATTTTTGTATTCTCTACTATAGATTAATTATTTTTCCAAACACAATTCTTAACTTTCTTTCTCTGCCTTCAGAGTTACACTTCTTCCTTAAGATTAAATGTAGCCTGTGATCTTCCTAATTAAAAATGGTCTTTCCTTCTCAGTAATCTTATATCACTAGACTTTCTACGCTTGGTATAATGTAGATGAGTGCTATAAAAAAACTTATTTAAATGTGTAAATGTTTTTGTCTCACAAATGGATTCCAAATTCCTGAATAATAAGTAAAAAATAACTCTGCCCTACTCCAAAATGCCTAGTATCAAACTGTATGCACAGTGGAAGATCCACATATAATTGTTGGGTGATAAAACTTAATTTTAAGGTATCAAAAATATAGGAGGAAGATTAAGGCATATCTAGTAATTACAAGAAAAACTGATGATATCATAGTCATTACTTCTATAGACTGATTATAAATAAATTGGATTAATTCACTTTCAAACATCATATTTCATCCAAGAGAACTATAATAATATTAGAGACCGGGTGCATGAAATGTGTGCACTGAGGGGTGGGTCTCCTCAGCCCAGCCTGCCCCCTCTCACATAGTGGGAGCTCTTAGGGGATGTCCTATTGACAGCTTAGGTCCAAGCAGGGAGCAGGCCTAAGCCACAGTGTGGCCTCCCTTTGTGGGAGGCAACCGGGTTGATCAGGGGAAGGCACCAGCCCCATCACCCTGCTGCTGCAGCCATGGACTCCAGTCCTTTCACCATGAAAAAATTACATCTTTCTTTAGGCATTTTCAAGATGTATCTTTTATAGGATTTGATCTTTCTTTCTTTCTTTCTTTCTTTCTTTCTTTCTTTCTTTCTTTCTT